>CAJQZJ010000237.1:658079-690621 GCA_907164525.1 Lophiomys imhausi | reverse complement strand
CTGTTTTGTATAGAATTTACTGTTATAAGAGAAAGAACCATTTGTTGGAATGAAAAGAGAAGCTGTTGGGGGGGGGAAGAGGGTGGAAGGGTGGGACAGGAAGGGGGAATAGGGAAGGGTTTGCGACTGAGATGTAACTTGAAAAAAAAATAAAGTACTTATAAAAAAAAAGAAGATAAAATAGCAAAAAAAAAAAAGAAAATGAGAATTCATTTATTGATTCACTTTAGTCTTGGATGTCTATGAGAAATAAATTTTTCCTAACATTTAAAAAAAAAGAGAATATGGGTTTTTTGTTAGGGGATCATGGGGGAAGATAATAGGGGAGATGTGACTAAAATTAATTGCATACATGTGTGAAATTGCCAATGAATAAAATGATGAAAAGAACTTGCAAGACTGGGTACGCAACATGAAAGAAAAATTGCAACTTTTCTCGAAGATTTTGACGTTGTCTTTGGGCTTCTTGTGTGATGGTGTTGGGTTCTCTTTGCTATGATTTTACAGAGGGTCTAACTTCTGTAGGAATTCTGGTATATGTTTTTCTTATAATTTTCTCTTTTGGCTTTGCCTATCAGGCTATCATTTGCTTATGAAATAAATTTGGCACTAATTCTCTTATTTGTTTTGCTGAGAGAAATAATATGCTTACAGAAAAGAAAAACTTGTAAAAATGTGTGTTTTTTACTTGCTGGTATGATTCAATAGTGAAATTATGAATTCTGAGCTTCTCAATGGCAAAGTTTGTGTTTGATTTCAACATCTTACTCATTACTAGTATACTCATTCTCTATTTACCATTCAGTCTTCATAGCCTTTATATGCTGAAGTTTATTTAATCTTTCCAAGAAAACACATGTATTGGTGTGTGAGTAGCCACATCCAGTTTCTTATGATCTTTTGTATTGTGTGATCAATTGCAATCATTTGTCTTTCATTTCTGACTTCATACCTTCCAGTATTTTCTGCCTGTTTTGCTCAGTCTAGGTAATATTGGGTGATTTTGTTTCTCTTTTAGGAAAATCAATTTAGTCTCATTTATTTGGTATCAATTTCAATTTCTCCATTTTTATTTTTTCTCCTGTCATCTTCATTATTTCTCTCTACTGTTTGTTTTCTATTTCTTTGAGTACAGTTAGATTGTGTATTTGGAATTGTTTATCACTATATATTTACATTAATTACTTTATATTTTTCTCTTAGAATTGTGATTGCTCCCTCCTATGACTTTGGTTAGTTGAGTCACTATTTCTGTTTACCTAAAGATTTTTTTACTTTTTCTTCTGTTGTTGCTGCTTATTGTTTTTGTTTGTTTCATACTGAGTATTGAACATCAGATCTTGTGCATGCTAAGAAAATTTTCAATTAATTAGATATAGCACCCACCTCCATCTTTGTTCAACATTTTATTTCTAGTTAAGCTCTCAGTAAATTTATCATGATGTCTATGATCACACTTTAGACCCAAGGCAGTATTTGAATTTCGGTCCTTCTGCCTCAGTCACCCACGTTGCCAAAGTTACAGACACATATGCTCCATAGGTGTCATTGAGACACGTTTGCAGATGTCATCTTAGGCAAATCCAACCCAATGTTGAGAAGGGTGTCTTCAAATAAAACTCTACTCCTGGGAGAGAAATGTAAGGGAAGATAGATTAATATAATTTAGATTTAGTAAATATCTAGGGATTTCTGATACGGTCTCTTAATCCAGGGCATGAAGATCAATTTGGCTGTGGGCAATTAGCTTATCAGTGTATGGACTAAAAACAAGGATGAAGTCAGGTGAAACTAGGGGAGTCTCTATGGACTAAACAAGGGAGGAAGCCAAGTGAAACAAGGAGAGACTCTATGGGCTAAAAACAAGGTTTATGGCCGGACATTGTTTTCAGCTGCTAAGTGGGCAGAGCGCAGATTAAGCTGAAGCAAGTGGAACAAGGAGAGATCCTATTTAAGGACAAGTGGATGGAGCCAAGGGGGCCCCATGCTAGAGAGTCCTCATGCTAGAAAGGAGAACAAGTAGTTTGTATCTTCTGATAGAGAAACTGCTGGTGGACTGACGGCCAGATCTCCCTAAAGCAGAAAGAAGCTGGTGATCAGAGAAAGCTTCAGCAAGACAGCAAAAGGCAAAGGACTAAACCCTGTGGCTCAGCTTTTCACTAGAGGCCAAACAGTGGCCTGAATGGAACTGTGGTTGGCTTTAAAGACTAAGGCAGAGTGGCAGAGTTGCTGATACAAAGGAAATAAGTTGGCCTACAGAAGGCTCAGGTGTCCCTGAGAAAGAAGAAAGCCTCAAGCCTTACTTAAGGTGAAACCACCATAGCCAATTCACCCTGATGTATCTACATCTGAGATATTCAAGAAGACTGCTAGGTGCATTAAAGGGTCTACCCCAGAGATTGTGTTCCTGATAACTGAGGACCTGTCCCAGAAACTGTATCCTTCTAAAAGGTTATGAAAATAGTTGTAATAGTTATCAATAGATTTATTGGGTAGGTAACAGAGGTTGTAGGCATTCGTAGGGTTAGTAGTTAAGTGTTTATATTTGTTATTAGGGTTATAGTTTATCAATAAATACATATTGAATATTTAAAAGGTTCAGTTTCAGGGAAAAGTATCACAACTTATGAACCATCATTACTGGAGTACCCAGGAACATTCAGCATTAGAGTATTAGACATACATATCATCATATCATTGGCAGTCATGACTCCTGCTATCTTCACCACCACTGGGCTTGATAAAACATGCAAATACAGTTTCATTTGTACCAGAATCACTGTTTCCCACTCATTATAATTCCTTGCAAATTCACCACCCTCTGGAAGGCTGTTTTACAATACAGCTAGCTTGTGAAAAGCAAATGGTGTGTCTGTTTCACCAAAAGTACGGACATCAATATAAGCCAAGAAACAAACCCAAGGAGACATGTATACTCAAAAGAATAACACTTTCAGTATCTGATATAAATGAAATGAAGATTTAAAAAATTTAAAAGGTGTTTAAGAAAATTTAGTAAATATTAAGAAAATACAGGGAAATTTTTAATGATGCAGGAAAAATATTAATCAACCAAAGAACAAAACTTAACATAGAAAATGAATTTTAAAAGGGGAAAAAAGTCTATTTCACAAAAATTCAATCAAATGCCAGAATGTGATAGCCAGCTCCAACAGTAGAAATGATTAAACAAATAGTAATAATAATAATAAAATCTCTGAGCTCAACTTATAATATCCTGTTATAAATATAAGATGCATGATTACCCCTATGATAACCACAGAACAAAACCATAGACACAGGAAATAGTAAAAATAAGATATCAAAAAAGTAAGATATCAAAGAATACATCTAGAAATAATTACATAATCATACAGGAAGAGGGAAAGAGGGGAAGCAGCGAATGTTGGATCTATAATAGAGCCAGAAAATTAGCATAATGGCAGGACTATGTCCTTCTTCATTAATAATTTCTTTGCAAGAAAATGGAGTAACTTTTGTATTTAAGATGTATAGAGAGCCTGAACAAACTCAAATATATGCTACTGAACAGACTCATTTTATCTCAAAGAACATGCATACATTGAAAATTGAAAGTTAAGGAACATGTAAATAAAAGCCAAAAGATAGCAGTGGTAGCCAGAATTTGATGAGGCACATTAATATTATAATACAATAATGGATAATTTTTTAATAAATAAATTTATTTATTTGTTGCTTCAGGTTACATCTCCATCATATTGTCCTCTTTCCCCTCTTCCCAGCCCCGCCCTCCCACTCTACCCCCTAACCATTCCATCCCACTCCTCTGGAATGGAGTGTCCCTACATAACAGTCCCTTGCCCAGTTCAGAAGTCATATGAGGGCCAAGAGCCTCCTCATACACTCAGGGCCTACAAGGCAGTACCACCAGTGAAAAGTGTCTCATTGCCATGGAGAGAAAAATTAAAAAACAAACAAGCAAACAAAAAAAGTCTATGTCCATGTTCCCTTTGGTGCATTGGTTGTAGTATAGGTATCCTGTACTATATAGCTAAAATCCTACTATAAGTGAATAGATGAAAAGTGCATCCTTCTGAGTCTGGGTTAGCTCACTCAGGATGAGCTTCTCTAGTTCCATCCATTTGGCTGCAAATTGCATAATTTAATTGTTTCTAATAGCTGAGTAATATTCCATTGTGTAGATGTACCACAGTTTTTTAATCCATTCTTCGGTTGAGGGACATCTGGGTTGTTTCCAGTTTCTAGCTATTACAAATAAGGCTGCTACAAACATACATGAGGAGATATCTTTGTGGTTTGATGAGGACTCATGGGGATGTATACCAAGAAGTGGTATGGCTGGGTCCTGAGGCAAAGCTATTCCAAGTTTTCTGAGATATCGCCATTCTGACTTCCATAGTGGTTGCACAAGCCTACACTCCCACCAGTAATGTGGGAGTGTTCCCCTTTCTCCACAGTCTCAACAGCATATACTGTCATTTGAGTTTTTGATCTTAGCCATTCTGACACATGTGAGATGGAATCTCAGGGTTATATTGAGTTGCATTTCTCTGATGATTAAGGATGTTGAGCATTTCTTCAAGTGTCTCTCAGCCATTAGAGATTCCTCCTTTGTGAATTCTCTGTTTAGCTGCTCCTCATTTTTTGATTGAATTATTTGGTTTCTTGGTGTTTAATTTCTTGAGTTCTGTATAAATTATGAATATTAGCTCTCTGTCATATGTGGGGTTGGTAAATATCTTTTCCCAGTCTGTAGGCTGCAGTTTTGTTTGAATGACAGTTCCCTTTGCCTTATAGAGGATTTTCACTTTAATGAGGTCCCATTTATTGATTGTTGGTTTTAGAGCCTGAGATATTGGTGTTCTGTTCAGGAAGTTGTTACCTGTGCCAATGAGTTTGAGGCTTTTCCCCACTTTCTCTTCTATTAGATTTAGTGTGTCTGGCTTTGTGTTAAGGTCTTTGATCCACGTGGACTTAAGTTTGTGCAAGGTAATAAATATGGGTCAATTTGCATTTCTTTACATATTTGACATCCATTAAGACCAGCACCGTTTGTTGAAGATGCTGTCCTTTTTTTCCACTGTACAATTTTGGCTTCTTTGTCAAAAATTAAGTGACCATAGGTGTGTGGGTTAATTTCTGGGTCTTCAATTCGATTCCATTGATCAACTGGTCTGTTTCTATGCCAGTACCATGATCTTTTTATTATTATTGCTCTGTAGTATAGCTTGAAATATGGGATGGTGATACCTCCAGATGATTTTTATTGTACAGGATTGATTTAACTATTCTGGGTTTTTTGTTATTCCATATGAGAATTGATTCTTTGAGAAAATCAACAAAATAGAGAAACCCTTAGCCAAACTAAAGAAAAGGCAGAGGGAAAAACCCAAATCAACAAAATCAGAAATGAAAATGGAGAAATAACAACAGACATCAAAGAAATCCAAAGAATCTTTAGGTCTTACTTCAAAAATCTGTACTCCACAAAATTTAAAAACCTTATCTAAATAGACATTTTTCTTGATAGATTCTACCTACCAAAGTTAAATCAAGATCAGTTTAACAAATTAAAAAGTCATATAACCCCTAAGGAAATAGAAACAGTCATTAAAATCCCCCAACCAAAAAAAGCCCAGGGCCAGATGGTTTCAGCACAGTGTTCTACCATACTTTCAAAGAAGAGCTAATACCAATACTCTTCAAACTCTTCAACAAAATAGAATCAAAAGGAATACTGCCAAACTCATTCTATGAGGCCACAGTCACCCCGATACTTAAACCACACAAAGACCAAATAAACATAGAGTACTTCAGAGCAATTTCCCTCATGAACATAGATGCAAAAATAATAAATTACTTGCAAACCAAATCCAAGAACACATTAAAAGTATCATACACCATGATCAAGTAGACTTCATTCCAGTAATGCTGGGGTGGTTCAACATATTAAAATCCATCAACGTAGTCCACCATATAAACAAGCTGAAAAAAAAAAAAAAAACATGATCATCTTGCTAGATGCTGAAAAAGCATTTGACAAAATCTGACACCCTTTATGCTAAAAGTCCTGGAGAGAGCTGGTATACAAGGATCATACTCAGAAATAATAAAGGCAATATACAACAAGCCAGTAGCCAACATCAAATTAAATGAAGAGAAATTTAAAACATTTCCTCTAAAATCAGGGACAAGACAAGGACACCCACTCTCCCCTTATCTCTTTAGCAATGCTTTTTAAAAAATGTTATTAGAGTATGTAAGACATGAGTGAAGCATCCATAGAGGTGCGAATGAGCCTTCAGGTATGTACAGTTTCCATTGATCTGTTGTCAAGGAGAGGCTTAGGTCTCTATGGCCACTGAAAGAGTTACCAAAATATGAAACGGGAATGTGGTTTCAGAGCCCAGAGTATGAACTGGATTCCTATGGTAATTGGTAGCATTTGAGATGGGAGAATATGCAGTAATCTTTGTAGCCTGGATCTACAGTGTTGGTATTCACAGGACAGTCATACCTTATGCATGATACTCATGGGTTTACAAGGAGTGATGTCTCCATCCCAATGGTATTGATACACCAGTTACTTCCTCAGATTAGAAGGGATGGATGCCATGTTTTCCTCTACAGGGTTCACCAGTAGGAATGGCTATGGATTCCATAGAGCTAACATATCCTTAGGTTCTTTATGTAATAGTCTCACTGGAAACAATTGTTTCCAATTATAAAGCTAATAGTAATAGCATCCACTTTTTTCATTGCTGTCTGCTTTTAGTGACTCATCTATACATTTCGTTATTCTTTCAAAATGGAGATTCTTTGATGTTTTGAACAATCACATTGCTGTAGACTTTTTAATAAGTCCTTCATACTTCCCATGAATAATTTAGTTTGTAGATATGCTGTATATGTTTTTAATGTAGACATGACATTTGTGTATCTCTGTATCTCCTACTCTTTCACCTGGGTAATGAAACTTTCTTTTAAAACAATTACTTGCATTCTATTGTGTGTGTGTGTGTGTGTGTGTGTGTGTGTGTGTGTGTGTGTGTGTGCCTAATGCCTCAGAGGCCAGAAGAGGCCATCTTGTCTTTCAGAATTACAGCTACAAATGATTGTTAGTCAGCATGTAGGTGTTTGGAACAGAACCCAGATCCTCTGCCCATGTAACAGATGTTCTTAACAACTAAACCATCTCTCCATTTTCCAAACTGCTACTTCTAAAATACAGACAATTGATTTTAATTGTGTAAATGATAAGAAGAGTAATATTAAAATATAATATAGGTATCTTCAAGCTGATTGTTCTTGTACTGTATTTGAAAGTTCAGCTATAAAAAAAATGAAGTTGAAATTCTTGTCAATCCTTCTTACTTTTATTTTACAAGAATAAGAATAGGAATAGGAAGAGAAGGAGGAAGATTAAGAAAAAGAGGAAGAAGAGATGGAGGGGGCAGAAGACCATAATGTGATATTGAAGGAATTGGAATTTCTGATTCATGGTAGGAAGTTTTAGGTTTTATCTATAAGCAGTATCTTTTTAAAAATATTTATTTATTACTTCAAGTTACATCTCCATCACAGTCCCTTCCCTCCACCCCTCCCGGTCCCACTGTCCCAACCTCTCTCTCCTCTCCCACCTATCCTACTTCTCCAGTGTTAGGTGCCCTAATATCAGACCCCTTCAGCTCAGCAGCCATATGAAGGCTACAAGCTTCTTCTTTCACTGGGGGCCTACATGGAGTTATCACTTGTGCAGTGTCCCAGGAACAGGTAACAAGGTCTATGTCCATGTTCCTTTTGGTCTGTGGGTTGTAGGATAGTTATCCTGTACTATATGGCTAAAATCCAGTTATAAGTGAGTAGATGCCATGTGCATCTTTCTGAGTCTGGGTTAGCTCACTCAGGATGAGCTTTTCTAGTTCCATCCATTTGGATGAAATTGCATGATTTCATTGTTCCTGATAGCTGAGTAGTATTCCATTGTGTAGATGTACCATAGCAATTAGTCAATTGAGGGACATCTAGGATGTTTCCAGTTTCTAGCTATAACAAGTAAAGTTGCTATGAATGTAGTTGAGGAGATATCCTTGTGTTACAAACAGTATTTTAATATTTCTCACTTTCAAAGTATTCTAAACTAAAGAAACTGAAATATATAAAAAATAATTTACATAAAAATATTAAAATTTTAGTAATAGAGAAGAATAAATACACACTAAATTCTGAATAATTGAACAAGAAAGTAAATGTTAACATAATATAAAAAATTACGGGTGAAGGAAATATTGATTTTCAAACACATGTGTGTACTCAGGAAAAGTTTTGGAGAGAAATGAGAGCTTAAACCTGTGTAAATCCATTGGTAGGTATCCTGTAAGTTGAATATTCTGTGTGAATGTTTTATGTGGAGACATGTTACATAGATTATTGTTAGAGAGATCAATAATGCATTTTGAAAGTCTGCATATGGTCACTTGAAGAGATGCCCAAATAACAAAGAAAGACAATTTCAGTATAGAATATAGGTCAATTCTGGTATAGATAAATTACTTTTCCTTTTCTATGAAATGGATCTATATCCTTTATCTACTACAATATTTTAAAGATGCAGTTACATAAGTGATGTTTACAACAAAAGGATCAGGGACATAGACTTTTTTCATCTATTAAAGGGGCAATTAGCCCTAGGGGTGCTACCATGTAGGCCCCAGTACAAGAGGAAGCTCTTAGCTCTCATATGACTGTTGAACTGAGAGGGGCTGATATGTAGGGACACTCCACATGAGAGGAGTGAGATGGGTGGGAGGCAGAGGAGAGGGTAGGAGGGTGGAAACGGGAGGAGTGGAAAGAGGGTACTATGATGGAGATGCAACTTGAAGTAATAAATAAACATTTTTAAAACACTCATAAGTGATGTTTAGTGCACTTATTATTCACATATTGTGCCATTCAGACACGCCACAATGAAGCTAGATAGGTGTAGACCTACACATATTGGTTAACCTATATATGATACTTGATGATTCATTAAAATCTCGCTCATAATCTGAGTCAACTCACTACAAAAAGTAGAAGGCTCATAAATAAATCATAGTCATTGGATCTTTCCAGTAAGACTTTCTGCATCATACCAGTATTCATAGGCATTTCAATAGGCCATTTAATGATCTTTTCTTCAATAGTTTTTCATGCTCTTGTATCAGTTTTTCTCCTTACATATGCATCATCATCAAGATATATTTTTAGATATAACAAGTAATCATTGCAATGTTTAAACTCATGGTATTTCAACATCTGAGAAAACAGATATCTTAGGTGTTGTTAATTAAGAGCAAGCCATCTCTAGCTGATGCCTGTGTGTGAAGGCAAGTACTGTAATTTTTCAATTTCCAAAGGTATAGAAAAGGATAAAATGCCATAAATGTGGTTTTAATGAAAGAATATTTATTTTGTTAGTTGTATCACATATTTATTCTAAAATGATTTTTGGGATATCCAGGCATATTTTGAAATTGCTTAATAAAAAGACAGTCTAAAAACACATGGGTACATTATGTCTAAACAAAATTCATATCTATTTGTAAGGCGATACAGGAGGTAATTTCTAGAAAGATAAGCAATAGTATATCACAGAAAGATCTGAAAGCCTATCATGTCTGGTACTCTAAATCTGACCAAAATAAAACTACACAACTTAACTTGGGGAGCTCACAGGTCTTTGTGGAGGGATGGAGGGTGAACCTACTACTGTTGTGCTATGCAGCTAAATAGATATAGTGCCAGATCACCCTCTAAATTTGTACCTTTATACCCATAGTTTAGTGTGGTCTTCTGACTACATTAGGAACATTTCATTTTTTAGTGGATAGTGATTAGTGGATGAACTCACAGGTGCTCAAAATGCAAGGAATATATGCCCATGCAGAAATTAGACACGAATGGCAGGTATATCCATGTAACCCACATCTCTCCAAGACTCAGAAACCATTCTGGAACAGTTGATGGAAAGATCGTGGCAGCCATAGGTTAGGTGCAATCAGATCAAAACACTGTCTCTGGAAATGGCAAGACTGTGGCACTCATGAATTCCCAGAGGACATGTTTGCCTGCGAAAGGTCAAGGCAGTCAACACTGCAGTAAAAAGCTGCAAGAGGAACATGGGCTCCACCCTTAACTAAGGATAGCTCACCTATACATATATAGGCATTACAAACTAGGGTCAGTGTTTTTGTGTTTTTGTTTTCTCAAGAAAGCATGAAGTTGAATGGTAAGGGGCGATGGGTTGTGGGCCTGGGAGGAGCTATGGTAAGGAGTGGGGGGATAGTATCACCAAAATATACTGTACACATGGAGAAATCCTCAATGAAATGATTGGAATGTTATACAAAAAAAAGAATGTCTGCCCTTTTTGTTAAATCATCCTGTGCTATATATCCACATTTACTTAGCTGGCTAATGCTTTCCTGTAATTATACTGAACCTTCAGTAGTCCAATGCTGTAAGAACAGTTGTAGTGGTACCAGCCTGAGCGCTCCAATAGTGAAGACAGGTGCTAATGTCTATTTCCTCATAAGTATATTTGAGCACAGACTTGAAGGACAATTGTTTTAGAATAGAAGAAATACTTTTAGAATAAGACACAATCATTAGGAGTTAGACTTTAGACAGGTCATTGAAAAAACATCTGTCCTTACATACAAATGTAGACTGAGGGTACTAGATTAAAAGATAAGCTGTGAGGAATAAATAAGAAGATACTGAATGTAACATACCTAAAATAGCATATAGCACACAGTAAGACTGCATTAAGATAGTATCATTAATGACATGATTAATAAATAAGAGAATATAATAGCTTAATTTGACCATGTGAGCAAATTTGTTTTCCTTTATATATGATGAATAGAACATAATTAGTGTATGCAACTTTAGCAATTTCTTCTTTTTTATAGTTCACATTGGCAATGAATTATTCTAGTATTGTTTGAGATATATTTATTTCACAGTCAATCTGACTTGATGATTTTTTAATTGAATATAGGGATATAACAGTTAGCTTTTCCATCTAGTACTTTGAGAATGATTCTACTGTCAACATCACCATAGCTCCTAACTCAGCCAACACTTAGGGTGATGTTGTTTATGAAGAAGTCACTTAAAAAGTTTTTCTTATGATCCTTTAGTTTGTCTCTGCTGTTCCTAATTGGTCATCATATTTTCCCTGTCAATCTGGAGAGATTCTCTGTATGTCTGTGTCTTTAACAAATGTGAAGCCTTTGAAGATTTTTTATACTTTTCAAATTCCCTCTTTGGTTTCTTCTTGAAGCTCTGATTTTATATATGTTTAGCATTTCCATGACTGTGGGGATCTACTTACTTTCTATCCTTTTTTTTTTTTTTCCTTTCAGCTTGCCACTTTCTATTGAAGTATTCTCCAGGTCTTTCACATCACCTTTGGTATCCAAGTTCTAGTTAAAGTCATTTTCTCTTTAATTTTATATATAAAAATTATCCCTATTGAGGTTCTTTTATTTTACCATGTATGATCAACATGTTCCTCATTATGGTCTTACAATATTTTTTAACAGACTGCCTTAAAATTCTCCTTCAAATTCTACTATCTGATCACTTGAGAGTTGAACTTTTACTAGTTTTATCTCTTATGGTGGTGTCTCATCACTTTGGATACTAGGTTTCACACACTGGATTCTGTTATAATGCTCTAAAGAACATGATGGCCATTCTTTTTTTAAATTGATAATTTTTTTAATTTATCTCAATTAAAATACAACTCCTGAGCAACAGCTCAAATGAGATTTTAAATTTCCTGAATCTGGTTGTGTTATATCAGGTGGTGGTGTGATTTGTGGCTTATCTAGGTATGTAAGCTTTGTTAAAATACAAAATATTGGGCTTGTACATTGGGATCTTCTGTTTTACTTTAATTTCTTTTTAAATTGCTGGAAATATTTTCCTAAAGTCTCTTTTCTCTTTTTTTGTAAGGCAAGATGTTGCAAAAGAATGACTGTGTTAAACATTACAGAAAATTGCTTACAATTTGTTAGCGGTCATCAGAGTGGTCTAATCCCTCTCATCATCCACTTACTTTAGGCAATTGTTTAATGTTGTTCAATCAGTGGATTTGTGTGTGTGTGTGTGTGTATGCGTGTGTGTGTCTCTGTGTGTGTCTGTGTTTGTGCCTGTGTGTGTGTGTCTGTGTGTGTGTGTGTGTGTGTGTGCGTGTGTGTGTGTGCGTGTGTGTGTGTGTGTGTGTGTGTGTGTGTGTGTGTGTTTAAAGTGACTTTTATGGGAAGTGTGTCACTTAAAGACTTACTGCATGACAGCTGCAGTGGAGTACTCTTGGACATTTTGAAGCTGTTTGCACTCTCCCATAGAAATCTATGAGAGAGATTGAGAGTATATAGGTGATGCAAATGAAAAAGAAAGAAATGGAAGTTATACAGCTCAGAAAGTAATTTATCTTCCAGTAAGAACAGCCAGAGTAGAATTACCAATGACATGAAACCAGAAAGCTGTCTAGACCTCTTTTCTAAATGCTTAAATGCTTTTTATGTAAAAGTGATTGGGAACGACATATGAAGGAAATCACATATAACAAATAAGAGAATAAGAAGCATAGTATCTTCTTGGCTAACAAAACATGTTAAAAATATATATGTCAATGACATGAATAAAATTATGAGTAAATACTTGGACATGTTAGATAAAAATAAATCAATGAACAAATGAGATTTGAAAACACACTGAAAAATTAAAGAGCTTTGTAAACATCTGAAATAAAATTACAAAAAAGGAATTGCAATTTTGAAGTCCAGAGAAATAATGGGTGGTACTTAGGCAGTGGTGGCATGATACAGCAATTGAATCTCCACGCGGGAGAAAAAGAAGGAAGTACTGAGTTGGTCCATGCCCACCCAACTAGCAGTTTCAGGAGGCTGAAACTGAGCAGTCTGATTAAACAAATAGAAATGTGATACAAAAAAAAAGATACTGTTCTTTATTCCTGTTATCTGTAGAAGCTCATAAATCCAGGGAAAACTGATAGAAAGTAAATAATTATATATAATATTTAGTTTCCATACATAACAATTTTGTGTTTCTGACATTTTACTTATTTATTTTAATAAATTATTTAATTACAATATAATTACACCATTTACTTCTTCCCTTTCCCTCCACTCCAAACCCTCATATATGGCCCTCCTAGCTCTTTCAAATTCATGACCTCTTTATTCACTAGTTGGTGGTTCATACTAATGTAAATATATGTATATGTATATGTCAATACATATATTGCTTAATACATTAATAAAACCTGCTCAGTCTATATGTGTGTTTCCAGAGATAAATTTGGTATTGAATAACCAGTTGGTATGCTCTTTCCTGGTGAAGATTATTTCTTTCTTTCTCAACATTCTTTAGTCGTCTATAGTTCCTTCTATCCAAGGTTGTGAAGTCCAGTCCAAAGGATACGTATAAGCCTCAAAAGTTATTGCAGAAGATGGGGCAGGAGGAGTGTGAGAAAGGGAGGATTAAGGAATCAGTGGTAAGATTGTGTCTCCTCGGAATTTCATAAGAAACACCCATGAAGTTTCTTCAACGTGGCTACCTAAACATGAACTGAGCAAGGACCACAGCAATAAACATGCTAATGTGAATGGGGTAAGCCCATGAGGATGAGGCCTCAACCATACACACACACACACACACACACACACACACACACACACACAAAACAAAAATCAAACAAACAAAAAAACTGTAGAGCTATTGTTAACATTTGAAGAGCAATGCAAGAATCAGGACAAAACAACAGTTATGTGCATGTTCCTGCATCCTGGCAAATCCCTTCTTTTACAGTGATTAGCGTTTAGTCCCAGTACCAATTATATTTGAAGAACACTATTTATTCAAGCAAGTGAATGCTTATGTTTTAAAATTTCACCATCTCTAGGGCTATCTAAAGGATTCCAAATAACTTACTTTGATGTGTTTAAAATGCAAACGCCGTGAACATTAATGTTGCTAATGAAATGTGGGAATCATCTGTTTATGTATCTAAAACTCCACAGATCTTAAATCTGCTATGTAAAACTATCCACATCAAGGTTATGTCCCCAGCTATAAATCAATTACTCAACAACTCCCAGGGTTACACAAAACCTTGTTTACCTAATTGTTTTGCTATCCCAGAAGGTTTCTGATAAACAGCCTTTTGAGTCTGGTCTGAGTGTACCAGAGTGCATTCCGCATCAAAGGCATCCGGTGCACACCTGGCTCGGGGGCTTTACCTGTCTGGAGCTGCAGTCAGCATTCACTGGAAATGGAAATCACTGCTTTGTCAAAGACTTGATTATGCAGCTCTTGTTTCATTTGTTAGTTCATGACCAGGAGTAAAGTTTTATGTGGAATTAAATATAATATAGGTGAAACTAAGATGACAAGGGAGCATTTTTAAAAATGTCATTTTGGATACGGTTTGCAAGGATTTTATTAAGTATCTTTCCATCCATGTTCATAAGGGAAATTGATATGAAATTTTCTTTCTCCGTTGGGTCTTTGTGAGGTTTAGGTATCAGGGTGACTGTGGCCTCATAGAATGTGTTTGGCAGTATTCCTTCTGTTTCTATGTTGTGGAAGAGTTTGAAGAATATTGGTGTTAGCTCTTCTTTGAACCATCTGGCCTTGGGGTTTTTTGTTGGAAGACTTCTAATGACTTCTTCTATTTCCTTAAGGGTTATAGGACTGTTTAATTTGTTTACCTGTTCTTGATTTAACCTTAGTAGGTGAAATCTATCAAGAAAATCATCCATTTCATTTAGATTTTCCAATTTTGTGGAGTACAAGTTTTTGAAGTAGGACCAAACGATTCTTTGGATTTCCTCAATGTCTGTTGTTATTTCCCCCTTTTCATTTCTGATTTTGTTGATTTGGGTTTTTTTCCCTCTGCCTCTTAGTTAGTTTAGCTAAGGGCTTGTCTATTTTGTTGATTTTCTCAAAGAACCAGCTCTTGGTTTTGTTGATTTTTTGTATTGTTCTTTTTGTTTCTAAGTTGTTGATTTCAGCCCTGAGTTTGATAATTTCCTCTCGTCTGCTCCTCTTGGGAGTGTTTGCTTCTTTTTGTTCTAGCTCTTTCAGGTGTGCTTTTAGGTAGCTAGTATGGGAACTCTCCAGTTTCCTTTTGAAGGCACTTAGTGCTATAAAGTTTCCTCTTAGCACTGCTTTCAATGTGTCCCATAAGTTTGGGTATGTTGTGCCTTCATTTTCATTGAGTTCTAAGAAGACTTTAATTTCTTTTTTTATTTCTTCCCTGACTCAGAGGTCATTGAGGAGAGAGTTGTTCAGTTTCCATGTTTTTGCAGGCTCTCTGTTGTTGTTATTGTTGTAGTCTAGCTTTATTCCATGATGGTCTGATAAGTTACAAGGGGTAATTTCAATTTTCCTGTATTTGTTGAGGCTTGCTTTGTGACTGACTATATGGTCGATTTTGGAGAAGCTTCCGTGAGATGCCGAGAAGAAAGTGTATTCTTTTGTTTTGGGGTGAAATGTTCTGTAGATATCAATTACGTCCATTTGATTCACGACATCTGTGAGGTTCATTATTTCTCTGTTTGGTTTCTGCATCATTGATCTGTCCAGTGGTGAGAGTGGTGTGTTGAAGTCTCTCATTATTAATGTGTGAGGTTCAATGTGGGATTTGAGCTTCAGTAATGATTCTATTAACATTTTTAAACCATTTTTCCATTCTTATTAGGGCCCCAAACAGGTTTACTACGTCCCAAATCAGTAGGAAGTCATTTTGAGGGAGCGACATCCCATCCTCAGAAGGTGGAGAGGCTGTTTTTCCCCTCTTTGGTCATTTGATGAATAATAGAAAATCTTGTTATTTAGGGGAAGAGATTACAAGCTGTTAAATGGTCTTGTTAAATGGGTTTTAGTGGTTAGACCCAGGGGACTTCTCTCTTTTTCTTTTCTGTATCCTTCTTTCTCTCCTATGTAGGAGTGAACAGACTTGAGAAAAATAGGACATAGACACAATATAGGAAAGATCAAGAAAAAAGGACAGATTATTGAATATGCCCTTATACCTTTGTATATTGATACAAAATTAATATTACATTTGGCTAAATTGGCAATGAGCTTTGTATATTAATGCAAAATTAAGATTGTATTGGGCTACATCAGTATTTATCTTTGTATATTGCTACAAAATTAAGACTATATTTAGCCACAATGGTATTGAACCTTGTATATTGATGCAAAATTAAGATTATATTTGGCCACATTGTTATTGATCTTTGTATATTGATACAAAATTAAGGGTAACGCTTTTTAAAGGTATTGTACCTTGTAATACTTAAAAATGCAAGGTGAAGTTTTGGCCTTTTGCTACCAAGTGTCATAAACTATTAAGGATAATTAAGAAATGCAAACTAATAGTCATACAAGCTTGTCATTTTGTTAGGTACTATGACAGTCCATCACAGTTATTTTCTAAGCTAATCAGAAATCTAGATGCTAAGAGACAAGCAAACATTCGCTTATCTAAATATAAGAGATAGATAGGGCGTCTTCAAAAACATCAAGAGATCTGAAGAATATGGCATTCAAAGATGTTTTCTTAACTTAAGATTTTTTTGATATTGAGACATGTCAGCTCCTGACAGCACCCTCTGTTCTACTCCAAGTAGAAGATGGGCATCAAAGAATCGCCAGTGTTAGATGGTTGAATTAGTGGCAAGCCTATCTCTTGGCAAGAAAAACCCCTTGCTTCAACTGTAGACAGAAGCTGTCCAAATAGGACAAAACTTGGAAGCAGGTGTTGAGAGAAGGTCTACTATTGTTTCTGATACATTGAATTCAATGCTGAGATTTGGTTACCATCCCTTTTGAGGCATTCTCTTGATCATTGGAATGTACTTCCACAGAATTGGACTATTCAACATACCCTGTGGAAGTACATTCCAATGATACCTCTTGATTGGCCTACTGTTATTAAGAGTAGGTACAGAGAAGGCAAACCTTTCCCTATCATTCTTATGCAATGGTATTGAGAAAAAGAAGTCTTTTAAATCAATTACTATTAAAGGCCATGACTTTGGTAATAGAGAAGGTAAAGGCATACCAGGCTGCAAAGGGCCCATTGGTTGAATTACTCTATTCACAGCTCTTAAATCTGTTACCATTCTCCATTTACCCAATTTCTTTTTACCACAAACACAGGAGAATTCCATGGGCTGGTAGACTCTTCTATATGACAAGCCTCCAGCTGTTCTTTTACCAATTTCTCAAGAGCCTCCAATTTTTCCTTTGTTATGGGCCACTGCTCTTGCCACACTGGTTTATTTGATAGCCATTTCAAGGGTAGGGCTGTTGGAATTTCAGCAGTGGCCCCTAGTATAAATTTGGAAACTCGATACCTGGGGTGTCCTGTGTTTGGACACTAGACATAGCTTGCAGTTGTTGTTGAGTACTCAAATCAATACCTTCCTCAAAAATATCTATAATCTCAATGTCTGGGGTGTCCTGTGTTTGGACACTAGACATGGCTTGCAATTGTTGTTGAGTATGCATATCAATACCTTCCTCAAAAGCATCCATCATTTCATCATTTGTTATTTCTGGCATTGCAGGAATATTAATTTGAGTACCCCATTGTTGTAAGAGATCCCTTCCCCATAAATTTATGGGTACATCAGCCACATAACGTCTCAACTCCCTGTTTGCCCTTCTGGTCCCACACAGTTAAGCCATCGTACACTTTGTTTTACATGTGATAATTTACCAATTCCTATAAAATGTGTAGGTACCCTTTGAAGTGGCCAGTTTGGATTCCAAGACTCATGTGAGAGGACTGTGACATCCACTCCTGTGTCAAACAATCCTTCTATTTCAATACCATTCATTTGTATTTTTAATTTTGGTCTCGTATCACTCACTATTGTTTGACAATACACGTTTTCCACTATTTTCCACTGCTCAGAGCCTTTTGCTAGACTTGAAGGGGGAGTCTGGGAATCCAACAGCCCGGGACTGCTTGGACTGAGGGCCTATAAGCCACCACAGTCTTTTCCCTAATAATTAAACACACCAAGATCTTTTAATATTTTAACGCTTAGCCCTTAGCTGGGCAGACTCTCAGTTAGCTACTCTAAGTTAACCCCAAACCAACATGTGCCTGTGAGTACCTTCCAGACTTCTCCAGATGTCTTTCTGGAGAAGAGGAAAGAGTCTCTGTGTGTGCGGAATTCCTGCTGATCTGAGGAAGTCCCACCTTCCTATACTCTTTCTGCCCAGCTAATTGGCCATAAGCAACTTTTATTAACCAATCAAGAGAATGCCTCAGAAGGGGCAGTAACCAGATCTCAGCATTGAATTCAATATATCAGAAACAATATTAGCCCTTCTCTCAACAAGCAGGTAAGTTGACAGTCTAGGTCTGCCCAGACAGGGTAGGCAAGTCCTTCATAATTCCTGTTCTACAATCAATGTCTGTCAGAGAAATGGGGCCAAACAGCTGAAGATTGATGCTGTAATGTATGGAAAGAAAATGGGAACTGTCCAGGCAGCCACTGGTATGTCATTTCTTAGTTTTGGAAGCTGCGGGTCCTGGACTTTCTATATAATCAGATATATTTTTCTCTCTCAGGTCTCTGAGGTGGTTGAAGAATAGATAGCTAGAGTCTCATAGTTAAATTTTGAGTTGTTTAGGAACCAAGAGGGTGTTCTGGATCTAAGAAGATGTTTTTAAAATTGTGATGAAAGTTAGTATGAAAGCTGAGTTAGATATAGAACTTTAAACTCATGGAGATGGTTAGATAGTAGAATGTTAAAGTCAGGTGCCAAATACATATGGACTGGACATTGGGAATATATGCTAAGACATATAACTCTCATAATTGTGGCCTATTTATTTCTGTTGTTTTGTATTGTATTTATTGTTATAAGAGAAAGAAACATTTGTTGGACTGAAAGGAAAAGCTGTTAGGGGAGAAAAGATATACCTTAAACTTTAAAAAAAGGGGGGGGGGAAGAGGATACGGGATTGAGGGGGAAGAGGGTGGGAGGGTGGGACTGGAGGGGGAGTAGGGAGGGGATTGTGATTGAAATGTAACTTGAAGAAACAAAAAATAAATTAGAAAAAAAAGAAAAAATGTCATTTTGATCAACTATTTGATAACCTGATTTGCTTTTATTCTTCTCTCAGCCATAAAAGAGAGATGTTTGTTTGTAGTGATGATGCTGCTGTTGCCTTAACTACTAGGAGACAATTTGATCAGTAACAAAGTCAAATAAATGTATCATCACTAGGAAATTTTGGACATCCTCACCTCATCAAAAAATACATGGGAATTTTAATTAGGGAAGAGCAAGATCTGAGTAACTCGTATGCCAAGTCTTACTTCAAAGAGATACCACAGTCAATACAATGCTCTGAGGATATTGCTCTTTCATTATTTACAGCACTAGAGATTTAAAACAAGGGAATCATAAAGGTCTTGGGAGACTTAACCAGACTCTTCTTCAGCAGGTGAAAACAGATTATAACCCTGTGCAGACTTTCCTTCAAGTACTATTTTTCTGTAGACTTTTTGTATAGTTCTGTAACAAAGAAAGTTTTTCCACTTTTCACATAAAAGACAAGGAAGCAGATTTTCTAAGAAGAATAAAATAGACATTCTATTCCTAAGTCATGTGGTCTCCTTTTTCAATATAAACATATTTAGATGTTCTAAAACCCCCAAAATTTTATATATTTGGTTGTGAGCCTAGCCTTTAACGGCTGAGCCATCTCTCCAGCCCCAAAATTTTAAATAATGTAGCAAAACTTCAAAAAAAAAAAGACACAGATTTTAGAGATAAAAGATGTCAGTGTTTTGTGTAGTCTCCAATTCAGGAAGTAAAATAAATTATTTATTACTAATTTCAGCACCAGATTTTCATATATATTAAATATGTGTAATGTGCACATGTATGTTGTTAATTTCATTAATTAATTTGTTTGTGTGACTGTAGGAAACAGACCTGGCAAGGCCATCATCAATACAGCCATTTTTCAGGAGGAGCAAGAATAAAACTATTAGGAGCTAATGTTGTGTTAGGAACACATTTTTCAGTACTGAACTTAAGGCCTTTCAATCCATGGGAACCGTCATATTAGATTATGCAATATTATCTTTAGAAAATCCACCTGATTTTATATCGTAATCACATTCACAAAATATCTTCACAGTACCACCTAAATCATCATTTGACTAAATAACTCTTGTTTGGCCCAGTCCAGTTGACACATACAAATGGCCATCACTTTTTGTTATATGCAATTGAAAATCAACCCCCCCCCCCAAAAAAAATGTAGTCTGGGTTCTGAAGAGACCTCAGATTCTAGAAAGCAAGCAAACAAAAAACAAAATATAGTTTTCTTTTTACACTTAGTTGAGTGTTGGAGCACATTTTATTTTTTATCCTGTTTGTATGTGTGCATGATTGTGTAAATGTGCATGCATATCTGTCCATATATGGGTGCAGGCTAGAAGTATACTTCAGGTGTTATTCTTCATGAGCCTTTTAACCTTATTTTTTGAGACAGGGTATCTAGTTACGATGAGCAGGTGTCATCAATTAGGGTAGGCTGGCTAGCCAGCAAGCCACAGGGATTTGTCTCCCCATATTCCCATGCCTGACTTTCTATGTGAATGCTAGGTATGAACTCTGGTTATCATGTTAAAAAAGCAGCACTTTTTTGACTGAACAATCTCCTCACCCCCAACACATTTTAGATTAATAGATAGGGGTTCACAAATTTAAATCCTTTAGATGAAACACAAAGAAATATGATGTAAAAATTTCCATTTGCCTGTTCATAGCTTGGAATCAGCTGAGGTTTGAGAAAAATGCACTAACAAGGAAGTGAGATTGCCTGGCCCTCCTCCCCCATATGCCATTAACTCGCCGTAGGATCTTGAGTATCCACTTAACCTGCATGACCCTCAATTTATCTGTTAAAACAAAGACAGTTTAACAAGCAAGATTCTCCAATAGCCACCACATTCGGTGACCAGGTGGAAAATATAAACAATTGATGTGGACTGAGAATATGTAAATAGAGAGTTGCCAAGCCAGTTTTCCAAACAAATCACACTGGAGAATGAAGTCTCCGGTTTGCCATTTCTGAGTGAAATGTTCTTTATCCTTTTTTTATAGGGCATACCTAAAACACGCTTTCATTTATCTTTCACAGCACATTTCTTACCTAAATTATAGTAGTTAGATGGACAGGGGAATATTGTGTGTATACGCGAGTGTGTGTGTATTTTTTGGGAAAGAGTTATATTTTATATAATTAAAAATTATAGTGAAGTAAGAGAAAAACTGTTGAGCACCTTGAAGAATCTATGAAAACTGAATTCTGTGAAGAATTTAAATCTAGTTGACTGCTGCTTATGTTAAAAAAATATACACCATAATAAACACATGTGTTCATGACAAAATGCCTTTTGCAGGGCATTCAAAAGTGATATTCTATCAAAGCAAGCTGTAGTAGTCTTTGCTGGATGTGTAGTTGAAGTGGGATGGTCATTCCTGTGAGAAGGAGGCTCCTGCTGAGCCATATGCTGACCTGTGCACCTGAGGAAAGGCCACTTAGAAGCAAGAGACTCCCTGCTTATTAGCCATGGATTGCTGGGAGTCCTTGAGCAGCAGTGGGTGGCTACAGAACTCACCTATGATCTTTATTGAAATTAAATTTTGTTGTCTCTTCTCATACAATTCTTTTCCCAAAACCAATTTGCATAATTTGGTATAATTTGAAATGATTGACATGGATTGCTAATTGTTAGGGTAACAGATAGACCCTTAAAGTAGCTAAGTCTCAAAGGCAAAGGTTAGAACCCAGTAACTGGTAGTGTGGGTCGAACTGATATTAGTTTAATAACCTGTAAACTATGCAAGAAAATGTAATAGTCCTACATTACAAGGATAGTCCTTCCACTGAACAGTTTATTCAAATGTACCATCTAAATAATTGAGTACCTCTGCATAAAATAGAGCATTCCTTCATATGCAAACACCATTTAATGGCTAGTTAAATCCAAATAGATGGATAAAAGAAACCAGAACATAATTGGTTTGCTTTTGATTATTTCATTGATATCAATTTCCTTAAAGAGTAAGTCTGGACAAGGTGGGATTAATTGTCACAGAGTCTGTTCAACTTGATAGAGAGTAGTGGAAAGATTCCACAATGTTCTTCAAAAGGCTACACATGAAAGCTTGGTGGGAAGGAAATCCTGACCAAATGTTTGGTGCTGTCTTTGTCCTGACTGCCCACCACAAATACTGAGCAAAATTTAGTCTGTCTTCAGGTTATTTTATATTTGATGAAGGTTTTGGGGGGTATCCTACTGGACATCATCCTCCCTCACCTCTTTGGATTAACTGGAGAACATGAGATATTTAGCTATTTCTCCCCCCTCTGCCCCCCCCCCCGTGTGTGTGTGTGTGTGTGTGTGTGTGTGTGTGTGTGTGGTGGAATTTTGAAGCAGAATCTTATTAAGTGGCCCAAGCTTTCCTCCCTTATTCTGCAGTCCAGGCAGTTCTTGAATGTGTCCCCTTTCTCCCTAGGAACTGGTGTATAGGCCTGCACACCCAGATCATATGTTTTGACGTCTGCTCATTTTTTATACATAATTGCATTGATCATATGACTTTATGTAAGTGTTAAGTTTAGACTCAAATTTGAATGGTTTCTTTTAAAAGCTTGTATTCACATTGTTGAAATCTCCTGAAAAAATATTCTTTTTGTTTGTTTGTTTGTTTGTTTTGGCAAGAAGACACGTTTCACAAACTCTTGTTCTTATATTGATGCCAAGCTTGTTATCATGCTGAAGCACTTACTGATTAGGTTGTAAAAGGACATGATCTCAGGGCAGAGAAGAGAATTTAGTCAATGAAGTGTTTGCCATAGAAGAATGAGGGTATGAGGTCGATCCTCAGAAGCACATGGTGGTATAAAATTGCAGTTCAAGCACTGGGGAGATGCAAGCAAGCAGATTCCTGGGGTTCCCTGACCAGAAACCTTAGGTTGAGCCCTGGCCTACACACACACACACACACACACACACACACACACACACACACTGAGAGAGTGAGAGAGGAAGGGGAGGGAGGGATGGAGAGAGTGGGGAAGGAGAGAGAGAAAGACAGGAGCTAGGAGCTACACATCTCTGCAAAATTTACTTGTATATTTAACAACCATATAATTTTAAGGACTGCTGCTTGCCTTTTGACATACAAAGAATGGAAGTTTTTATAAAGCCACCTTCAGTGTCTTTCTCCAGCTGTAACACTGTGTCTACTGAAGAAATAGGGACTTCATAAAATTCTTCCTTATATTGCTGTTGAATGATCTGGATTTCATCTATATCTACCAAATATGGATGTTTGTTCCTGTGTATGTGCATCTACAAGGACTTCCATAGATGTGACAGTTTATTAACATGAAAGGAGTCATAATTTCCCCACTTTGTAATGACTAAGGCTATGTTAATCACATTAAAAGTTTACTTGGTGCCTTTATACTCTTTTCTATGACAATAGGATTAATTTCCTTGAATTTCAAGTCTAGCAGAAAGGAATCGTTTCTCTCCTGGCTTTGTTTCTAAAGTTGCTTATGAGCAATTTACAAAGCTTCTGTAGTGAAAATGTTGAAAGGGTTTTATTACCATTAATCTTTCTTGAGGGTGTGTATAATTCTTCTCACTATAGCCATCAGAATTCCCAGAAGGTAAATTACTCCAGAGATCCCTGTGCCCTCACACTGTATCAAATTGACCTGGTCCTTGTTTGCCATTTTTGTGTACTACATTGCTTATTTAACAAGAAACAGAATGATTGTAATTCTGAGAAGGTCCTTTGATAGTAGTTTTGACACTCTGCCTGAATAATGATCCTCATTATGGTGCTGGTGACAGGCTCTGAAAGAGCTGATTTATGAATATATCACAAGTTCAGCATTAG
Organism: Lophiomys imhausi; assembly: GCA_907164525.1. Taxonomy (NCBI): domain Eukaryota; kingdom Metazoa; phylum Chordata; class Mammalia; order Rodentia; family Muridae; genus Lophiomys; species Lophiomys imhausi. Next base: position 666,576 of record CAJQZJ010000237.1, on the reverse strand, counting down.
AGCTCCCTACTCACTTACTTCTGATATAGACTCAGATATGGACAGGGCCCTTTGAAATATAGAGAGCCTGAGATAATTGCACGATTATGACCATTCAAATCACCTCTTCTCCTGACTTAACAAAGCTCTGCCATTTAATTTTGACTGTCTCCAAAGTTATTAGGAACCTTTGACAACATGTTTATTAGAAGAATGTGTCTCAGAGTAACTGCACCAGGATGAAGGTGGAATCATCGGTGCTTAGTTTTCTGTTCTGAAGCCTCAGCTAAATTTCTATTGCAAATACTCATTAGGGGCTGAAGCGATAATAGAGTGTTAGAAGCAAGATTAGCTAAGAGCAAAAAGTCTGTGTCCTTGATAAAACAAATTACAAGACACTCTGTAAACACTTTTTTTGTGCAGAATGTTGTTGATTTATTGTTTCCTCTATAGTGATTATTTAAATAAATGTAGCTAATTTAGTTCATTTGCCAAACTGTATAATTTTGTTCTTTGTGGAGGGGTTATGTGTAAAAGCCTCAAGGAATCACATCCCCATTAATCTTTTCACAAGTGCAATAAATAAGTAAAGAGACATGGTTTAATTTTGCCAGTTAGAAGATATTTAAACAGCATCAGAGGTAAACTGACTTTCTGCTCTTAGGAAAATGTCACGTGAATGCACTTTTGCTTGCAATAGCTTTAATGAAATATAACAACAACAAACATCACACGGCTGATTTATTGAGAATGTAACAAATGAGGCTCTTTGGTCCTCTACCTTGGCCTACTTTTGGGAAAATATTGCTTACCTCATGTTTCCTTACCTATCTGTCTCTATCTATTTTAAAAATATCAACCACACCTGTAAAATATTAGATGTTTTTCACAAAAAAAATATCACCCAACACAAAATAATACTGTTTGACGGAGAGAGGGGGGATTTTCTTACATTAAACCTTTTCCTGGCCACTAATAAAAAAAATATCCCCTTGTGACTATCAGAAGAAGGCTTGAGGTTATCTGATTTTTAGCTATTTCCTTTTGAGACTACCATCATCAAGAGCTGGCTGTTGAGATTAAACCACACTGTTACTAAAGCCAGTGGTTGGAAGTTAATTCTAAATGAAATCTGGTGATGACCTGGAGTAAATATAAAGGGACCCTCCATTTCACACCAAAAAGCAGTCAGTTATAACATAATAGATTATTCTGAAACCTTTAAACAAAGTGATCAGATTGAATTCCTTTTAAAAGGCTGAGAATTTTCTTTTAACCTTTTTATATCTCCAAAGCCTTTGTTATTACTTCATCAACATATTTTTAGTAAGTTCATTTCTAAAGGGGAAAATTTTTGCCACCTCTGGAGTGTAGGTGTCATTAACAAAAGGGATTTTTGAGAAACTTCCACCACCTACTCCACGAATATATTTTGTAACAATTCTGGAGGTAGCTTCTCCTTCCTTTGCTTTCCTGCTTAAATAGCCCTCCTACAGAAGTACACCATGCGGCATGAAAGAACTCCAGAGCATAGCAAAACCTTCTAGACCTTAATAACTATACATGACTGATCTGTCCTTTCTAGCAAGGTTAACCACTTCTCCCAAGGAGTTAAGTGGCATATAAACTATTGTTCACGACATTTGTGCTAACAGTATAGGATGACCTCAAATACCATAGTGGCCATACAAGGCACCTGAACTATGCATTTATCAACAAAGGATAAAAGACTACAGGGGCAGCTCTGACTGTAAGTGTATTAGGACTCCATGAGGATAAATGTCTAACTTCATTCCACAGCAAAAAGTAATTACTGAGCCCTTGTTTCTATATTGTTAATATTTTTATGTTTCTTTAGAAATATGTCCTATTTAGTTCCTGAGTTGACATCTGTACTGTATTATATTTTATACAAAGCACCCAAACAAACGTGGAGAGGAATCAAATAACTGTAAGATGATTTTGCTGTTACAGGAAATCAACAACAGACATAAAATATAGAAAAGGAAATAGTTTAAATTTAATAATTAATTTTGTACTTAAATTATATAATTAACAATATTCTTCACAGCCAAGTTTTAAAGCTTTATTCTTTCAAAAATTGCATGCTCCATTTAGAGTATATCATTCTCTCTCAGTATTCACAGTCTGATATTTGTGTTTCTATATTGCATCAATTCTCTGTGTGTGTCTCACTTCCTCTCTTAAATAATCTTACTTTAGGCAGGGTGTGGTGGCACATGCCTTTAATCCTAGCACTCAGGAGGTAGAGGCAGGCGGATCTCTGTGAGTTCGAGGTCAGCCTGGTCCACAGAGTGAGTCCAGGACAGCCGGGGCTACACAGAAAAACCCTGTCTTGAAAAAGCAAAAAAATATTTCTTCAAGTTACATCTCAATCGCAGTCCCTTCCCTATTCCCCCTCCAGTCCCACCCTCCCACACTCAACCCCCCATCCTCTTCCCTTTTTTTTTTTCTTTTAAGTTTAAGGTATATCTTATTTCCCCCTACAGTTTCTCCTTTCAGTCCAACAAATGGCTCTTTCTCTTATAATAATAAATACAATACAGTACAACAGAGGTAATTAGGCCACAGTTATGAGGGTTATATGGCTTAACGTACATTCCCAATGACCAGTCCATATGTATTTGGTACCTGACTTTAACATTCTACTATCTAAACATCTCCATGAGTTTAAAGTTCTATATCTGACTCAACATTCATACTAATTGCAACACAATTTTAAAAGTATCTTCTTAGATGTATAACACTCTCTTGACTCCTAAACAACACAAAATTTAATTATGAGACTTTATCTATCTGTTCTTCAATCACCTCAGAGACCCGAGAAATAAAAAATAAAGAAAAAAAAAAAGAAAATTGTGACAGCTCACATTAGCGAATTAACAGCTAAACTGAGTGAATTGGAAAAAAAAAAAGAAGCAAACACTCCCAAGAGGAGCAGAAGGCAGGAGATCATCAAACTTAGGGCTGAAATCAACAACTTAGAAACAAAAAGAACTATACAAAGAATCAATGAAACCAAGAGTTGGTTCTTCGAGAAAATCAACAAAATAGACAGACTCTTAGCCAAATTAACTAAAAGACAGAGAGAGAAAACCCAAATCAACAAAATCAGAAATGAAAAGGGAGAAATAACAACAGACATCCAGAGAATATTTGGATCCTACTTTAAAAATCTATACTCCACCAAATTTGAAAACTTAAGTGAAATTGACAATTTTCTTGATAGATTCGACCTGCCAAAGCTAAGTCAAGATCAGATAAACAGGTTAAACAGCCCCATAACCCCTCAGGAAATAGAAACAGTCATTAAAAATCTCCCAACCAAAAAAAGCCCAGGGCCAGATGGCTTTAGTATGGAATTCTACCGGACCTTCAAAGAGGAGCTAACACCAATACTTTTCAAACTGTTTCACAAAATAGAATCTGAAAGAACATTGCCAAACTCATTCTATGAGACCACAGTCACCCTGATTCCTAAACCACACAAAGACCCAACAAAGAAATCGAACATCAGACCAATCTCCCTCATGAACACAGATGCAAAATACTTCATAAAATACTAGCAAACCGAATTCAAGAACACATCAAAAGTATCATACACCGTGATCAAGTAGGCTTCATCCCAGGAATGCAGGGATGGTTAAAAAAAAAAAAGAAAAAGAAAAAATAAAAATAAATAATAATAATAATATATAATCTTACCTTATCCTTCATATGCCCTTATGTATGCTTCTAAGAATGACAGTATTAAGATACTTGATTATAATCAGAGAGGCAAGACATGCTGTTCACAAGCAAGACAAATATTACTGGTTCCTTCAACTTGAACCACTGAGTAGCACATAAGTAGAACAAGAAATGAAAGGCCTTATTGAATACACCAAATATATCCATTTTATGTGAAGGGCAAAAATTATAATTTCATAAGCACACATTATTAGGAATTGGCAGAATGAGCAACTTACATCCTTCACTCTTCAGGTATGTACTTTCTCCTAAAGATTTGAAGTGCTCACATTCAGGCCTTACTTTCCCAGATGAGGAAGCAGTAACAATATTCCTTGCCTTTTTTATTTGTAATAGCTAGAAACTGGAAACAAACCAGATGTCCTTCAACCAAAGAATGGATATATAAAAAACAAAACAACAACAACAAAAAGCCTGTGGTACATTTAACACAATGGAATACTACTCAGCTACGAGAAGCAAGGAAATCATGCAATTTACAACCAAATGGATGGAGCTAGAAAAGCTCATCATAAGTGAGCTAACTCAGACTCAGAAAGATACAAGAAAGATACACATGGTATATATTCACTTATAACTGGATTTTAGCCATTATAGTATAGGATAAACATCCTACAATCAATAGACCCAAAAGAACAGGAACAAGGATTTGGTTACCTGTCAGTGTGACACTCCACCCTAGTGGAACTGCCATGTATGCCTCCTGTGCAAGGGAAGCTATTAGACCTCCTGTGACTAACGAACTGAGGGGGGGCTAATACACGGAGACACCCCACACTGGGGGCTCGGGATGGGTGGGAGAGGGGGTAGAGGGTGGGAGGGAGGGGCCAAGAGGGGATGGAGGGAGGGGCCAAGAGGGGATGGAGGGAGGGGGTGGCAATGGATACATAACAAATAATAAATAAACCTTTAAAAAGAAAACGACAACTACCTTCTGTGGGTCCCTGAAATTTCTACTGTGTTTTGTGGTTTTGAAAGGGCTAATCCTGGGAGGGCAAAATAGGCCAATCCAGGCAGGAAAAAGGGTGGCCACGTGGATGGTGGGTTAGGTGGGAAATATGCAGAGCTGGTAGGGGGTGGCCAGGTTGGTGGTGCAAGAGAGGTAGCACAAACTCAGCACCTCTCTGTGGGAGCATACTCCCTGAACAGGCCTAGCACAGCAGGCTGAGGCAGCAAGTGGGAGCTTGCCCTCAGAAGAAATGGCAGAGAAATTGTGGAGGCCTTGTGGAGGCTCTGTGGAGGCTATGGCACTGTCTAATAGAGACGGGAACCTGGATAGGACAACATTGGCAGCAAAAGGGCAGAGAAGAGCCCTGACCTAGCTAGGCAGTGGTCAGGCAGAAGCTTCGGGGTGGATCCTTCATGGAATGAGGAACACTTTCCCCCAAAGTAAACAGACTCAGACATTTATTATGTTGTGACAGAGAGAGACAAAAAGGGAAGTTTATTCTGTGAATCAGTATCATATACCTTGGGATAGTGGGTAGGAGTTTGGGAAGGGGCCTTGTTTGATTCTCTGTGTATTGTCCAATCAGAGAAGAGAAATGGAATGCCTAATTAATTCATGCACAGTTAGGGTGGAGAAAACTCCAGGGAGGTTAGAGACCTAGACTGAATGTCATTGGCTGAAAATTAAAATATCAACAGACCTCATTACCATGGGAAGTCAGGGGAGGATGAGGTGCATGATGTGTATCTGGGGATCTATAATCCCCAAATTAGAGGAAAGAGATGGTCTAGCTGAACAAATGGAGTTCCTTGTTTTAGTGCCAGGCTCAGAGACCTTTCTAAAGTGCCAGACTTCCACCCTCATCAGCAGATACCCCCAGAGTGTTTAACTCCTAATCATATCCATACTTTGTGATTTTTGAAGGTTGTAATATATAACTGACATGTGCTAAATAATATTTATTTGGCTAAAACATAATATTTCAGTAAAAGTAAGGGAGAACCAATCATCTCAAGGGATGAACCCCCTGACAGCTTACCTAATCCCAAGAGGGCAGCCACAAAGACATACATATGAGCAACACTAAAGGATTCATCAGGTTTTATTTATATATACATGTGTGTATTTGTTTGGATGGATATGTAAACTATAATTAAAGAGTAAGTCATGAATTTGAGAGGGAAGAAAGGACATGGGAGGACTTGAATGGGGTGTAGGGTAGGATAGAATTAATGAAAATATAGTACTCATCTCTGAAATTCGAGGAAGAAGGAGGAGGAGGAGATGGAAGAGGAAAAGAAGGGGACAAAAGAGGAAGAGGAGATATGTATCATGAATATACAGTCATGATGACTTTGAGGAATAAAGCATGGAATACCAGATGAAAGAGCGTTGCTACATGTATGAGGGAAAATATTATTATTCTGAAAGGAACTAGGCACAGGCAAGGAGGAAGCAGGAAATTTCTGAAAGAAAGCACTGTGAACTCTCTAAGGACGTTTCCTCTAATGTTCTCTATCGTTCAAACAATATTTTACTCGTGCTTCTGCTTTCAGATATATATGAAGAGCACATAAGAGTTCAGTCCTTTCTGTTGTCTAGCTGGATATGTGATTTTCCAGCTGTGATGTCCTCAACAAGAACCTTATGAAAAAAAAAAAATCTTCACCAACTTTCCCCAGTTCCACCACCTCTTTTTTTTTTTTATAAATACTTTATTTTTTTTCTTCAAGTTACATCTCAGTCACAAACCCCTCCCTATTCCCCCTTCCTATCCCGCCCTTCCACCCTCTTCCCCCCAGAAGTTTCCCCTTTCAGTCCAACAGATGGTTCCTTCTCTTATAACAGTAAATACTATACAAAACAACAGATATAAATATGCCACATTTTTTTTTGGTTTTTCGAGACAGGGTGCTTCCCATAGGTCAGCATAGAATATACATAATGTATGGAAATAGCACTAGTAATGCAGATAAATATGGTTAAGTCATAAATGTGGCCCACATTGAGACCAAGAAAGGACAGTACCAAACAAAAAGAGACACCTGGTTGTGGTTTTGATGATTAAACCCAAGTTTTTATAGGACCAAATGGAGAGAAGATAAACTGTAGACAAAGTTGCTAATGACTGAGCCAAAACCCTAGGTTTGGGAACCTGCTGTTAGGACTCTATGAGTAGAATGAAACTGCAAAGTGTAAAGAGAGTGACAAGAAATGACACTGAGAGTGACTGTCAGGACTGTCACATGAAGAGACCATATACTTTATCCTACAATTGCTCCTCATTACAAATATTAAGCAATGGCATTATGTAGATTTGTGTTGTTAAGAGATCTGGGAAGAATGAAGTGGTGATAGGGCAGAAGAGACAGAGAAATCAAAGAGACAATGATGGGAAGGAAAGACAAAGGCTTAACCCAAACTTCATCAGGGATCAGAGATTAATAAGTGATAGCCTAGCTCTGCCAAGACAGCATAGGCAAGTCCTTCATAATTCCTACTTTACAATCAATGTCGGTCAGAGAAATGGGGCCAAACGGCTGAAGATAGATGCTGTAATGTATGGAGATAAAATGGGAACTGTCCAGGCAGCCACTGGTATATCATTTCTTAGTTTTGGAAGCTGCTGGCCCTGCACTTCCTGGATAATCAGATATAGTTATCCCTCTCATGACTCTGAGGTGGTTGAAGAATAGACAGCTAGAGTCTCATAGTTAAATTTTGAGTTATTTAGGAATCAAGAGGGTGTTCTGGATCTAAGAAGATGTTTCTAAAATTGTGATTCAAGTTAGGATGGAAGCTGAGTTGGATATAGTACTTTAAACTCATGGAGATGGTTAGATAGTAGAATGTTAAAGTCAGGTGCCAAATACATATGGACTGGACTTTGGGAATGTATGTTAAGCCCTATAACTCTAATAATTGTGGCCTAATTATTTCTGTTGTTTTGTATTTTATTTATTGTTGTAAGAGAAAGAACCACTTGTTGGACTGAAGGGGGGGCTGGTGGGGGGAAAAGATATACCTTAAACTAAAAAAAAAGGAAAGGGATGGGGAGTTGAGGGGGAAGAGGGTGGGAGGGTAGGACTGGAGAGGGGAGTAGGGAGGGGATTGTGATTGAGATGTAACTTGAAGAAATAAAAATAAAATTTAAAAAAAGTGATAAAGGAAGAAGGACAATAGAATACTTTCAAATTGTGGAGATTGCCTCTAGTCTGCTAATTTCTTCCTAGTCCTTATTTTACCAAGGTATGCATCTCTGTTGCACGGAGATAAGACATACTTGAAACATTTGAAAATGAGCACAAGATGATGAGATCTGCCTCTTCACAGGGTTTCAGAAGAAAAGATCCCTCCCATCACTGTCTCCTATTCCTTACATTTCCTTGCATTTCGCCTGTGGACTACTTTGTGTGGTCTCTAGTTTGAACTACACAATTTGGAGGACCACAAAGATGGATCCATTAGGAAAGTGCCTGCTGCTCATACTAGAACCTGAGCTTGAATCTCTGTCATCCATACAAAATGTGGGTGTGGTTGATTCCATCTATAACCCCAGCACTGGAAGATCAGAGACAAAGGGATCCCTCAAGCTCACTGGCACACCAGACTAGCTAAATTCATGAACTCCAGGTTCAGTGAGAGACACTATCTCAGGAACTATGATAGAGTGTATTTAAAGAAGTTACCCAGGGTTGACTTCTGGCCTCCAAGTACATGTATACACACATGCGTGCATGCACACACATATACACACACACACACACACACACACACACACACACACACACACACACA
>CAJQZJ010000237.1:623984-658069 GCA_907164525.1 Lophiomys imhausi | reverse complement strand
CACACACACACACACACACACACACACACACACACACACACACACACGCATGTCTGCACACAGGAACATACATGCATACACCATGTACACATATACACAAATGCATATGCCATGCATATGCCATGCATATACACACATGCATACAACACATGCATACACCATATATGCACATATACTTATAAAAATTAAGTTATACATTCTTACCTTTTTTAAAAAATCTGTTTCTTTCATCACTGTTTACCATTCATTCACTGTTTGCTATTCTCAGTCTATTTTGCTTTAAGCATCATCTTTTATGTAAAGATGACATCCCTTCCAGAAGAATGGATTTCCTGTCTGCAGATAAGCTGTTGTATGCAACACTCAACCTGTATGTGGCTAACAGGCACATAATATAAGAGTAATTAAATTGGTTGATTGAATATCAGCAATGAATTATTGAGCAGATTTGGGCCCAAAGACAAATTGGTAACCTTGGTTACTCTTTACTGTGACCTTTCTTATGTCCTGCACTGTATCTTCTTTAGTTTCATCCACAAATATTTAAAGTTTTGCTCCCAGGTATGGTGGGGTGTACCTTTAATTTTAGCACTCAGGATACATAGGCAGGAAGATCTCTGTGAGGCTGAAGCTAGCCTAGTCTACATAGTGAGTTCCAGGATGACCAGGAGTATGTAGAAAGAGCCTGTCACAAAAACAAACAAACGAACAGAATGAGTCTTATAAAAGTTGTATTGAGACATAAAGAAGCTGTCATCCACATTGATGACAACTACCTTGAAATCACAGTGGTGGCGTACAAACAAAAGTTTCCCCCTGATCCTGGAAGAGGCGCAGGACAAGGAGCAAAGATGATGATGGTTTCTCAGTAGGACAGACGGGGCTTGCAATTTTTGCTTTCTAAAACTAAATACCTGAAAGAGAAACTTGTTGATATAAAAACAAATTTAATGTTAAAATATGCCTTCCTGGAGCCAGCAGAAAGTTTCTCAGAGGCTGAATGTGAGAGACATATAGAGCCCAGAAAGAGGTGACTGACTGGCCAACTTGTGGCATTCTTGGGCTACAAGGGCAAGAGGTGGGAGGTAGTCCCGAAGGCCTTGCATTTTATCAGTGAAGTCACAGCATCTCTATTTGAAGAATATGAATATATACAAGATAACCATTTTCATGGTTTGGATAGCTCTTCTAACTCTTGAAATTTTATAGTATTGATGTCCTGATTTGACAGGATTCATAGTTTTCCAAAGTGAGAAGTGCTTAAGATAAAATGTTTGAGCAACAAAATGAAAGAAAACAACTCAGAAAAATCTTTTCTTTATTTCTTTTTTTTTTCTTTTTGGCTTCTTTACTCCTTTTGTTTCTAATTTTTGGGACTGGTTGTCACTGCGTATATCAAGGTGATCTTGGACTTGCCCCAACCTCCTCAATGCTAGGATAATGGGCATGTGTCATCAAACATGAAAGTAAAAGTAAAGAAATAAATGAAACTTCACATTGTCATTATTAATATAAAGTTTAAAACGCATACAGAAATGTAGATGGTTAAATAACATATTCATACTTTAATTGAAAAATAATTGAAGTGTTTGTAAAAGTATTGACCCACCCCTACACTGACACCGCTGTAATTACAACTTGTGTTACGAATGAGGTAATTTTTTCCCCCTGTATTCTATATCAAATGCAAGAAAATTTCCAGCCATCCCTTACCAACCCTTCCCCTTATCCATGCCAGCACTGGAGTGCCTCCATGAGTCATCACTTCACATTCTCATCTTTCATTTACGTTTAGAGAAAATTAACCTTCATTCCTAAGAAGGGACTTGGCTGCCAGAAACCATGTGCTAAACAAAGAACTTATTTTCCCTCATCAGGAATTGAGTTGCTGCCTGCCCCTGCTATTATCTGGACCTCGGACAACTGCTCTGTTCCCTAACTGCTCACTTTGCTGGTGGCAGTGGAACTGCCCCTAGGGCTGCTGTAGGGTCAGCTGGTTGATGGCCTGTCTTTTTTCCCAGGTGTCACTGCTGAAGAATAATCCTGAACTCTGTGCTATTAAAGAGCCAGGGCTTGCATTATTGCGTTTTCTGACTTTGTCTTTGGAACCCCGTAAAATCTGTTAGAGCAAATCCCACAAGGATCATTTAAAAGGGGGTAGGGGATCTTTTGAATGTATTTTTTATTTTCTTCCACAATAGAATATAAATGCATTTTTAAAAGAACCTTTAGAAATGCTGTAGGTTGCACAATGAGGTACATTTTTCCTCTATTCTTTCCTGGCATAACTTTATTTTTCACTGGTACACATTATTGTTATTGACAGCAGTTCTAAAGCCTGTAAAATAAAAAAGAAATTAAACAGTGAATCAATAAAGATTAGCTATTTTCTCCAGATTACTAGCTTATCATTCTCATAATTGCAATAATGGTTGCTGATGGAAATTCTATTTATATGAGTCATTTTATTCTTGTTATTTACTATTATTAATGTTACCATTATTATCTTCTTACCCTTCAGTTCACAAGATGTATCTTCTCAGTGAATTTTAATTCCATGAGCTTGCTATTATACTGTACATAATCCTATCAAAGAGTGTCCTTCATGCAACATTTTCAGTGATATATTATCCAAGAGACCATTAATGAATGAGCTTCATATCTTACTAATACTGTTTTAGATACTATTTTTATTAATTTCCCCAGCTGTAATTCTTTATATAGTACCTATGTCTGTCTTCTATTAAAGTTGTGTTTTCAATTTTTACATGGAGATTTCAAAGGGAGCCATTAACTTTGTCTTTAAAATGGATTTTACTTCAGATCCTCAATGATTACATTATCATAATGCCCATGCTTTGTTCTCCTGTACTGTTAACAAGTTAATTTTCACAGTTTTTCTTTACTTTCTATTCCAATTTCATGTTAACAATCAAAATTAAAACAGTAACACCATGATCTGTCGCACATGCAAATGGGATAAGAAATAACTTGAAAAACAAACCAATTGCACTTCGTCCTCTCACTAAGACCCAGGCACTGTGATCAAATAAAGGAAAGAATTATGTTGACCCTTGTATATATTATCTCTAAGTACTATTACTTGAAAGTAAATACAGTCATCAGAGAGAAGGTATTAGGTTCCCCGAAGAAAATATATTTCATCCTTATTTATTTTATTTTAAGGGGACTGAGTAAATGAACAACAAGAAAGCCACTCATTTGTCGTTGTTTTCAGTTCTCTTTCAATGCCACAGGACTCAGATTGGAAATTGTGTTACACAAATAATTCTTGCTGAGGTTTTTGTCATTTCTTTTTTTATTTTGAACCTTTTGCTGGGTTTTGTAGGATAGTGTGGGTACCTTTCATATATAGCTAGAGGAGAAGTCAAACACAGAAAACATAGATTAACTAAGCTAAACTCAAGCAACATCCCTTTGTAATTACATTAAAACATCCTGACAGGACAAAATTAGTAGCCAATATTAAAATGTCCTTAAAACTACACTCTGTATAGAGCATGTAAATAAGCTTAGTTTCTCTGAAGAAAGATTAAATATACATGTGATATTCTGTAGTGTAGATTAATAGCTAGAGAGAAAGACATTAGTATGGTAATATCAACTTGTAATATATTTAGCACATAAGAGTAGCTTTCTTCATAAACAATATACATGTTGGTTTATATTGATATACTTCATTTATCTTTCCATGCATTATTTGCTCTTCCATACATCTCCCAATTTATGGATGTGTAAAAAATATGCATATGCTAGGATAAATGGACCGAAGACAATTCGAAAGATCAAGAACTGGCTGATGGAATGAGTTGGAGGAGTAGAGACATAAGTGAGAGGAGAAGAGAAGGAACAAAGCAAATATTATGTTTAAACTGAGACACTGAAATTAACCCCCCTCACTCTCCCTTTCAAAATAAAAAATCAAACCACAGGTAAAGTTGCCAATATATGACTACTATTGCTAGGTGTGGTGGTTAATGCTTAATAATGGTAGCACTCTCAGTCTGATCAGCAGGGGCAACAGGGTTTGAAGTCAACAGTGAGTTCCAAATGAGCCTGGGCCACGTGTTAACACTGACTATTTATTTTATCGTGTCAGAATGTTTTAATACAATTGTTTGTCTAATGTAGTGATGGTCTGAAATTGTGTGAGTAGGTTTAGAAATATTTGCTTCGTCCAATTCTACCACCTAAATGACACTAAGACTTTCAGGAAAAAGAGTGGCTTTTAATTGATTTATTTAATTAAAAATGGAATAACACCACTTTTCCATTCCATTTCCTCCCTCCAATATCTCCTGTGTACCTTTCAAAATCATGTTTCTTTTTTCTCAAATTTTTATTGATTACACGCAACTTCAACCTGCTCAGTCTGCTTAGAGTTACTTGAATGTGTATGATTTCGGGGCTGAAAACTTGGATAACTAAATAGGGAGCTCACATCTGTGGATGACCATTTTCTCTCTCGTAGTTGCCTGTAGTTCTTCGTCTGTGGGTAGGATCCCATAAGGTTTCCCCCTTCTGTGTTCACATGCTTATTCATGTATTTCATGCGGGTCTCATCCCAGAGCCATATTGGTGAGGTGTCATGGCTGATACTCCCTTGGTATTTTAGAAAATAATAAATTGTATCAGGTATCCTGGTCCCTTCTCTTAAAAATATTTCTGCATCTTCTTTGAAGAATTTATAATAGTATGTGATGAATATACACATATAGCTCATATTTTTATAAATCAACAAGCTAAGTCATAATTATGAGCATAAACAGATTATACGAATTAGTAAAGAAATAATGAAGTTGATAAATGGGCAGGTCAAATGAAGAAAGGACTCTCAACAACAATGAAAAATACAATTAAAATGCAAATTTGAATTAGGAAACCTGCAACTCATGTAAGGAAACAAAGTCATACACCATAAATTGTCTAAATAAGAAGTTTTATCTAAGTTAACTCATGAGATCAACCTAGTTCAGCTTTCATTATAGCAAGAATGGACCATTTTCATTGTTAGTACTGTTTTTCATTGTTAGAAAATTTATTGAAGATGAGTATTATAATTTTTCCATTATTAATAGGGGAATGGAGAGGAGTTTCTGAATTCATACTGCTGATAGAACTAGAACTACCAATTAAATTATTATATAGTAAATTATGAAAACATTAAATGTGGAAAAATTTTCCATCTGCTTTAGTTTTTCTCATCACTAAAAGAAAATCCTTGACATAAGCATGAATATGACCTCTTGAAAGATGTAATTTGACACAAGTTTATTCTAGTTCACCATCAAGGGTATGGAGTTCATCACAGTAGAAAGCATAGTGGCAGGAATGTGGGGCAGTTGGTCACATTGTGCTGTCAGTAAGGAGTAAGGACACAAAAAAGAAAGCTGGTGCTCATACTTTTATCAATTTCCCATTTCATTCCATCTCTTCTAGTTCATAGGATGGTACTACATATGCTAATGGAGGGTTTTCCCAACTCAATTAAAACTCTCTGGAAACAACCTCACAGACATGTCCAAAAGTGTGTCCCTTAAGTGATTTTTTTTTCTAGCCAATCAAGCTGACAAAGAAAGATTAATTATCATTTCTGTTATATCTAATCCTCCACTGGATAACTGCTGAAAATTATTCATTCATATTATTTGACCAAAATTAATGCTTAAACAATTTTGTTATTTTTATAAAATATCATGCATATGGATGCTATAATAAACAAAATAGGGTGGTTTTTAATTTTTTAATAATTTTCCAAACATTGCCCCAAAATAACTGAGAGCCATTCTACCCGCTTTGGTCAGGGCCTGGGATAGTTACTCTAATCATAAACAATCATTTCAGGGCTAGAGAGACAGTTCAGCAGTTAAGAGCATGTGCTATTTCTGAAAGCACCAGAGTTCAATTGGTTTCCAACACCCATGTTATGATTCACAGCCATCTCAGTCATTTCAGTTCCAGAGTGTCTTATACCTTCTCTTGAACTCAGCAGGCACCAGTCATGCACCTGGTACACAAACATATATGCAAGCTTTCACATGTGCATACAAAATAAAACAAATACATCTTTAAGAAAGAAAGAAAAGCAGATAAGAACCATTCATACTACTGTGAACCTGTTCAGACCTGAGCTGGATTCAGATCAGCCCGTGCAAAGCCCAGGTACTTTCTTATGGTAAAGGGATCAGCTTAAAGTCCTGATAAGAAGTTGGATAATTTTGCTCCAAAATGTAAATTTTGTGTAGGGGAAGGAAAAAATTTCAAATGAATGTTTTTCTCTAAATTTCATAATCAGTTTTTTCTGTATGAAGCATCATCAAATAATAATCACAGACATAGAAAACTTATATCCTGTGATTGTCTGATAGGAAGGGACAGAAGCCACAGAGATGTCAAAAGCAACTTGACATCTATAAGTGCATCATATCATTCTAAATTAAAGAAGTGTTTGGATTTGTTTTATATATATATATATATATATATATATATAAAACATTTGGTTTTATATGTACAACCAAAATGACCATACACACACACACACACACATATATATATATAATTTTAAGAAATTTCAAATTAATATAAGTTTGCATGCCTCTCTCAAAAATACACTTATTCTAAAATATATTATGAAAACAATAACATTATTGTCAACAACAATTTTTAATATAAAATTCTTGCTACAGAAATAATTATTTCTCCCAGTTTGCTCACATGCTCACATGGGTTTATAGTGCTACTGCTATGTTTTTCTAACTGGTTGTTCCTTTTTCTTTTCTTTCTTTTTTTTTTTTTTTGCTTAAAATATCAGAGAGTCTGCTTTAGGCTAACTGAAGGTTATATGTTCACAATACATCTAGACATGAAAATCAATAGAAACACTTAAACCTATGATGTTGGAGAAGTGCCTCTCAAAAAAGATCAAATGCTAAAAATTGAATCTCGTGTACACCATTCCACATTATTACTGTAGCACACTTGTTGACATGGTCTTATTTTTGTTTCAAGGCAACCACAGGACACTTTGAAAGCAATGGCACTATTAAAGGATCATCAGGGTTAGGAATGGGGCCTCACAGACTGTGAGAGAAATACCAGCAGCCCAAGATTACCTTCTTCATGCTTTCAGGAGATACCCAGGATTAGTCCTACACCACTGCACATCCTAGGAATCTGCAATGAGGAAGATCAGACAGACACACTCTTCTACATTCTAAGGAAGAAAGGAAGAGATTTGCATTAGTCACTTTTCTACTGCTGTGATAAAACATCATGACCAAGGCAACATATAAAAGGAAGAGTTTACAGTTCTGAGGTGTAGGAGTCCACCATCATTATGACAGGGAGGATGGCAGTAGATAGGCAGGCATAAGATTGGACCACCAGCTGGGAACTCATCCACATCTGCAAACTGGAACCAAAGAGAGACTCCCTGGGGAGAGTGAAATTGCTTTGAAACCCAAAGCCACATAACTCCAACCAACCCCACACCTCCTAATCCTACACAAACAGCCAACAACTGAGGACCAAATATTCAAGTGCCTGAGATTTGTTAGCGATATCTCATCCTTACCACCATATGCCCAGACAGAAGGAATTTGTTCTGGCTAGTTTTAGATCAACCTGACCCAAGCTAGAATCATTTGGGAAGAGGGAACTTCAATTGAGAAATACCTGTGGGCAAGCTTGTGGTATGTTTTCTTAATTAGCAATTGATGTGGGAAGGCTCTGGCTATGGTTGGTGTGCCATCTCTATATAAGAACACTGGCTGACCAACTCCAGAAGGCAAGCCAGTAAGCAGCACTCCTCATGGCCTAGGCTTCCTTTCCTGCCCCTAGATTACCACTTTGATGTCCTTTGTGATGGATTGCTATCAGGACAAGAAAGGTGAAATAAACCCTTTCTTCTCCGAACATGGTATTTTATTAAAGCAATAGAAACCTTAACTAAGAAAAGACTCAATGGGTGGTCATGATCCTGGATAGCAGGACAGGCGTCATTGATCTTAGAAATCTCTGGCAACCAGCTCCTCCCCATTTGGAAGCCTCTTGCCCTGGGATAGCCCTTTTCTAGCTATTTAGCACTCTGCATCTGAGCAGTCCTGTCCTGTGGGAACAGGAAATTCATGCAGCAGGAGAACTTCCATTTTCTTTCAGTGGGTTTTTCTCTTGGCTCCCCAAAATGCATTTCAAATTTAAATTTGAATATACCTATTCGTTTTCTGTTTTTATGAACCTACAGAAGTTTACAAATGGTAACACTTCATATAAACTCTGTGGAGATAGTGAGATTTGTCCAGAGGATATTGGACCTTTATGGAATCTGTCTTGAGAAATTGTGAGGTCAAGAACCACCCTCTGCTCCAAAGATAAATAATGGATCTTTGTGGTTTTTAGAGTAGCATTCTCACATGTGTCAGTCAAAATCACTGTGTCAAGCAGTCTTTGTGGACTATGGTTCTTGTAAGCATGACAAAGATAAGAACAGCCTTTAAAGTGCATCTGGAGTAAGAATTATGAGATGTGTGTATTTTTTTTCAAGAAAAGAAACTCATATAATATGCCAGAGCAATGGAGACCTGTTCAACATTATGGAATACAAAAAATAAGTAGGTCAAATACATTCTTCTTTCAAAAATGTATTTGTTTATTAGTTTTACTTACCCCAATTTTTATCCTATCATTAATTAAAAAACTCAAGATAATACAACAAAGAATTTTAAGAAAAGAGGTGCAGCAAAAAACATTGAAGATCTAAAATATTACAGTTTATATTTCAATAAAGCTGTGATGTGCAATTAAAATACAATGAGGCACTAAAATAAGCTCACTGTTTATTTGCTTGAATTTCAAATGAGTACAAAAGCATAGAAAAGACAATAAGGCTAGAATAACATGGAGCCAGATGTCAGGTAAATTAAGAACCTATTAGATACTAAAACAGGATTTAGGATAATGTAAAAATTATCAAATAATAGAAAGTAAATCTGCAATAATCATAGAAAAACAACTCAACATTTTAATGGGTGGTGGTAGCTCTCTAAACAACATAAATTATTCTCTCCCTAGAGATAATTAGTCATTTATAGCCATGCTTTTAAAAGAATGAAATTAATGTTCAGCTATACCAATGACCTCCTGCTCTTTCTGCCATGCGACCCCACAGATCAAAATAAACGCATGCTTCTCTGTCTTAATCACTTGCAGCCAATCCATTCAAATATTTAGCAATTTGGAACTGCATTATTTTCTTTTTAACCATTTTTTAATCATATGCAGATTATTACTTTTAAGTTGGTGTATCATTATAAGGACATGTAAGATTTTTTAATTGTTTTATTTGTTGAGATTATAATTACCTTATTTCCACTTCCCTTTCCTTCCTTCAACCCCTTCCATATACCATTCCTTCTTTTCCTCAGCCCCACCTGCCAGTTTCATGGACTCTTGTTTCTCTCTGTCTCTCTCTCTCTCTCTTTCTCTCTGTCTCTCTCTCTCTCTCTCAAATATATTCACTTGAGAATATATATATAAATATATACACATACATAAATATATATATATATTTTTTAAAGCAAGACTCCAGGCAGCAGTACAGCCCACAGACAGTAACATGTGTTCAGGATGCAGCACAAATCACATACATCCCTATAGCTCTCGGTGGTATCATTGGCCACAGACATCAACATAACACCCAGAGAGGTGGACTTGGTCTATTGCTGGCTTCCAACACAACCCTTGGAGGTCACTCTTTCTTTTCATTGTGGGTAAATATCAGTAGTAATTTCAGAATGGTGCTCTTAAGTGACTGGAAGTAAAAGCTGAGGTTAATTAATTAGCAATATTTTAAATCCTATAGTCATAATTTCATTAAATACACTTGTTTTTGCCATTGTTTACAAAGATCAGAATGTCTATGCAATTACTAGAGAATTAATGAATGAAAATAATGCTGCATAAGAAAATATTCCTATTGATTCTGAATTTTGACATATGAATTTTTAGTAGGATTATTTTTTGAAAACATCACACAAGAACACAGTTATCATGTCCACACTTAATCCCATGCCCATCCTCTAGCTTGTATTCCAAATATCGCTCTCATCTCCATCTCAACTTCTTGATTTTTTTTTTTTTTTTTAGGTAAACCACTAAGTCCTGTTTGTGCTGTCTGCTTCATGTGAATGGGGTGGGGGTGGTCAACTCCTGGAATATGGGTGACCTATCAATAGCTGTCTTCCCAAAGAACAGCTACAGGCCCTCTCCCAGAAGCCACCAACTTCTTTTAGTTACATAGATAGGGGTGGGACATCAGGAATTTTTAACACTTGTTACAATTAAGTCTTGTTTTAGAAAGTCTTGTGATCTTGTGGTGGTCCTGCATATGTATCCACAACCTCTGTGAGTTCATAAATGTAACAGCCATGACATAAGAATTTTACATTGTTCTCTGGTTTCACCTGTTCAGTGTTTTGTCATGCACAATCATTGTTGTTAGATAATTTTAAAAAGCAGCTGTAGACAGAAAGATGGAAAGTGGAGAGAGGCTTAGTGAGACAATATATGGGATCATGGTTTTTTTCTTTTTCATTAATTTAGTTATTTGGCATCCCAATCTCAACATCACTCCCTCCTCTCCTCCCAGTCACACTCTCTCACCCACTTTCCTTAAACTTCCTCATGTTTATTTATGATGAGGAAGCATCTTGTTGCCTATGTGTGCAGATGGCCAAGATGCCTTCAGAAAATGGAAAGTTTCCTCTCATAGGGATGAAAATAACATCAGCAGTCCATAGAGGAAGCAAAGAAATAAGATTTTCAGCAGGAAAGTAACAAGAATACTGAAAGGCATATTCTTAATGAATATCTCAAGATATAAACCAAAAGTTGCAAATTAGTTGTAAGTAACAGTTACATATGATCATATCCTTAGTGTACTTCCCATTTTATTTTGAACATGGAAACAACTACCGCAAGACAGAAAAGTGAATACAGTTTCCTCATTGTTAAGCTTAAACTTAACACAACATGGAAATGATATGTACGTAAGGACTAAACTACTGCTTCCCTTATAGATACATTACCTTTTCACAAAATTTAGATAGAAAATAATAAAGACATGGGATATCTTGATTTGCTCAAAGTGCAAAATATTAGAGAAAGGGTAGCCTAAGGGAACTTGTAGTTGTAAACGGGCAAGTCTGTAAGTTTACAAAGGTGGGTGCTGGATGGGGTTGATTCAAGACACCATTTGTCTAAATGCAAGGATCCATGCTTTTCAGCATACTCACATTCTACCTCCATAGCAGAAATTGAAGTGAGGAAGTACAGAATGCTAAGAGATTGAATATAGGGTTTGGAGGCAGTTGGTCTAGGTGTTCAATTAGTCACCCATATAGAAATCTTCACTAATTTTGAATGATTGAAGATCATAGCCAAAAAGGAAAAGAAAAACAAATCTTTGTTATGGTATCAACTCCACCCCATATTTTCTCCCTATGAGTTCCAGACACATTTAAAATAAAATAAACAAACATGAATCACTTTAAAAATATCACTAAGCTACAACTATTTCAAAGATGAATTTCTAGAAATTGGAAATTAATAACAAGCTATTCATTTATTCATCCCTAAGGGTACCTCCTTTAAGCTTGACAGAGGCAAATAGATTCAGTTTTCCTTTATGTAATATAAATAACATTGGAGCAAGATTGCATCTGTCATAGATGAAAATACCATATTTATGTCTCCTTATCATCCATTCATTGCTTTATGGACCCAAAGTCCTCCAGGGACTATCACAAATCCACATAATGTTCCTGAGTGCTACATTTTGCCTTTGGATCTATGATTTAGCTGACAGGTGTGAATAAACACTTGAGGTCAGAGAACACTCCGATTACTGCACATATGTAGAAGCCAAAGACTATAGATTTCTTGAAGGTTATACCAATGTTTCCTTAAAAGCTTCTTCTAGATTTCTTCTTAGATATTGCAAAAATAACAGTCTGCCTATGAACCCAACTATATTTTAAAATGTAATGTTTTAGTGTCTTTGTTCTTTATTCACATATTTGATAAATTTACTAAATGAGCAATTATGATTTTACAAAGAAAAAACCTTGAATTCTTTAATTTTGAAGAATAGTAATTGCAATTACATTTCTAATATTTTCTATTGGCATTATAGAAAGTAATTTAAGGCATTTTACAATTACACTGTAAAATATCAGCTTTAAGTACTGAAATAATTTTGGAATATCTCACTGTTCAATTGTAGAAACCAATGAGATACGGACACATTAAAAAGTGCCCATTAAATTAAAATTATCACTGTCTTTGTAATCTCTGATCCATCAATGTCAAACTTCTACAAATAAATTCTTTATGAAACAGAAATAGTCTTTAAATAGTCTACCTGTACCCTCCTTCCTCACCATTATTTTTTTCTATAAAACTTGAACTTTACACTGCTACTGAAGTGACAACTCCCTCTTCTCTTGAGTCCAGCATGACACAAAGGCACATGCTATTGGCATTCTCCCATCTTTAGAAGTAACTGACACTAGGTAACTTATACTTCTGTGTATTTTTATACCCTTGGGCTATATTAATCCTTTGCCTCCTCTTCATGTTCATTAAATATTCTAAAATTTCTCTAAAAAAGAGAGATCTACACACTTTGGTTTTCCAGATATGTGCGGTGATCATAGAATTCTCTGACTTTAAAATAGCCTTAATAACCAAAGTAATTTATCCTATTATGGTGTGAAGGACATCCACATCCACATAGAGAGTACCTTCAGTAACTGTCTTGTCTTTCTTAACGAGTACCTCACTTCCCATAAATCCTTAGATCTATCTCCATGAAACATTTCCAACACTGAATAACCTGCCACTGCACAGTTGAATGACACTTGGAAAACATAGTTGGGGATTTTTAACCATGAATTAGTGATAGTCAGTCAAGGAAAGAATAAGGTATTTTGTAAGATATACATGTAACTTCTGAAAACTTTTAAAGTTTCATTTTCACAGACAAGATATTTAAACTTTAAGATTCACATTTGAAAATGAGGAACTTTCAGAAAATTTACAAGAATAGTGTAGTTTAATTTGCTTATGTTTCCTTAGAAACCCCTGAAATACTTAAAGTTTCATAGCTGTTTACTTCTAAATTACTGCTATTGTACCTCATAAAAGTAATAGCTTTCTCACAAAACACTGTAAAATAATCAAATTTAGTAAATTCCACACTGACAAAATATAATCATACAATTCTTATACTGTACTCACCATCTTCTTGCTGTTTTAATAGCATCTTTGTTCTAATTCAACATTTCACACGGCTACCTGCAAGGCAGTTAGTTGCCGTACTTTTTCAGTGCTCTTTCCTGCAGGACAAATTCATGTTTCTCCTAATTTATACATTGGGAGGACTGGAGAAATGGCACAATGGTTAAGAGCACTTACTGCTCTTGCAGAAAACCCATGTTCTGTTCCAGAGTACACATGGCAATTGACAACTGTCTCTAACTCCAGTTTGAAAGTATCTCATGTTCTCTTGTGACATCTGCAGGCACCAGGCATGCATGTGATGCCTATACATAATACATGCTTGCCAAACATCTACACAAATGAAAACTACTTATAAGTAAATTTATATATTTAGTGTCATAACCTTCACTTATTCTGAATCTGTGTTTGAACACAGGGTAGCTTCTAAGGTAGAGTGTGTGTTCCTGTGTGTGTGTGTGTGTGTGTGTATGTGTGTGTGTGTGTTTATATAGGGTGATCAACTAAAACAGTCATATTGTTTTCCTTACAAGAACATTGGAACACAAATTCACACAGAGGAAAGACCACGAGAAGGCACAGAGCAAGGGTTGCCATCTATAGGCCACTGAGATAGGTCTTCAAAGGAAAGTATCTGTGCTTAAGCCTTGACCTTATAATTGAAGTTTCTACAGCCAGGAAAATATGTTTCTGATGCTTAAACCACAAAGTTCTAGAAAGTGTTGGTGACTGGAAGCCCTAACTTGGTATGATTGGAGAAACAGTCAGGACTTATTTCCCTAAAGAGAATTTGGAAACCAATTTCCCATTGACCCCTTTGAACTATATTCTGGCATATAATGTGGCTCTACACTGTCATAAGAAGTGGCTTTGGAGAGTGAACTTGGGCATGGAGTCAATGCTGTACCAAGAATGGTGGCAGGGTCACTTGGATGTACCACATATTGCAAACTACACAGCAATCACATACAGCAGGGTTTGAGCAGTTGTCGGGGTGGAAGTGAAGTCAGATGTTTGTAAAACTTAATGTTTGGTGACAATTATGATGAAAGTCTTTAAATGTGGCCAGTTTTACAGTGGGGAGGATGCTCCCAGAAGCTCACTTTTAAGCCCTTGATAATCATTCAACAAACAGCTGTGGCACCTTGGCCAGAGGTTTAACCTGTACTTGAAATGAAGAACTCTGGCTAAAATCAAGTCAGCCTGGATCCAAAATTGTCTCTGAATATTCTCTGGTGTTTGGGAGTAGAAGAGAAAGCAGATGATTAGGGTGATTTGCATAAATTCAATATGTTAATGAGTCATTCTTATCTAGTTAGTATAAAAGACTAAGAAAATCCACCTGAAAAATATCCTAGCAACAACTTTGCATATTTTTAACCCAATAAAATAATTCTAACCCAATAGCAGATAGCATTAGAAAGAAAATACGCTCAATTTACTCAAATTACAATAACATGGTATTCCATTAAATCTTGTCTTTCCATTTGACCTTTAAACTCAGATGTTTGTATAATAATAATGTTCATATCTTATTTTCTATCTGTGTGCCAGCCAGGATTTCAGAGGAAAATAGACAACACACTCAAATTAGGTGTGTTACAAATTATCATTCGGTAGGAGAAGTACACAAGATCTGTTATAATGTATGGGGATTATAGCTTATGGTAATATTCCTGAAAAGTGCTAATAGAGTAGAAGTAAAGGGCTCTCCTCACAAAACATGTGATGTGCGATAAGTCATGCTTAATTACAGTTAGGTGTTCAACAGTGTTTACATACTTCAAAATATCATGTTGTACTTGAAAAACACAGAAAAATGTAGATTTTTCTGTTAACTTTTTTTTTAATAGCAAACAAATTTGGAAAGGACAACAGCTTAGAAAAGGATCATCTATAAAGACATAGGCAGTAACTGAGGAAACCCAAAAGCTAGTATAGGTGCCTAGTGCTAGGAACAGATACTATTCCTATCTCAGAGCTGAAGGACCAAAGGGCAAGAGTGATTACCCAATCTAGGCATGAAAAAAGGATGAGGGACTGAAATCTTATTGTGAGCAGAAGAGCTGATGCAGACTCCCATAATCCTGCAAGGGGAGAATGTGAGGAATAGCCAAGCCTCACTCTCACTTTCATTCCAAGACACCATTTGTTTCCTGTTGTTATGGGCAAAGGAATGCACTGTTGCTATTGAAGTCCATGCAGGCCAGACACAGAAAAGAGTGGATGTGCACCTGTTTGTACCATATTTCATCAACTTGGTGTGTTTGGGTTTGCCTAATTACTCTCCTATTACAAAGAATGTTTCTGTTAGAAATAAATGAGCAGCAGTTTTATCAACATGTTGGTTTGTAAGTCTTCTTCTCATCTGAATAATTCATAAGAAATGCCACAAAAAGTATATGATAGCTCTGGGGAAAAGAATAGTTTCATGTGAGAAACATCTGTTTTCCCAATTTTGTTTCTATACCATTTTAAAAGTGTTTCAGGTGCGATTTATTGAAAATTATGCAAAAGTGTGTATACTGATATTTTTTTCAGTGTTCTGAAACTATAATTGCCCAAAAAGAACAATTACAAAAAGTCAGACTAGTAGAAAGTGCAGATATCTTAGAGATAAAGAAACTAAGGCTAAGCAAAGTAGTAATAGTAGGTTTGATGATGTCATGTGGCTAGTTGAAACAGAATCAAAGGTAGCTGTAACTGGTGTTGTTTAGGCTACAGGCTATGCTGCTGTAAAGGATCCTTCCTGTGATGGATCCTTGCTCATTCAAAACTCACTTATCATCCCCTACATTTCAGACAGATGAAGGAGGCACAGGAAGGAGCAAGAAACTCCTGTTTAACAGCTGTGACCACAAGTAGCACATATGGCATCCACTCATATTCCAATAGCTCATCTGAATCATATAATCTCATGAGGATGGCTAGGAATGTAGTCTCTACCAGAACACAGCAGTTCTACCAAGAAATATCCATTTCATCAAAGACAGTGGGTTGGAATGGGTGTATAGGACAATTGACAGTCACTTTCATGACACATCCCTCTGATCACTCATTAGCATATACATAAAATAGCATTATCATTATCATTTTTTAAGAGAAACATAGTCAATTAATGCCTGTGCTAGAAGGATAGCACTCTTCATTATAGACAGTGACTTTGTGAGCACCTGCAGTTCTGTACCTTCAAACCTGAAGTACATGATCAGCTATGGTAAGTTGAAATGGTACAACTATCACTCAAACCCACAGGAGGGAGAAGCAACTATATACCCATGATTACAAATTCTGAAGACATCAAATAAAATTCTCTTGCAAGCGTACTTGTTTGCCATAATCCTGGAAATAATTCTTGTATCCATTATTTTCTGCAGTCTCACTTTTTACCTTTTGCAGGTTTTTGTGTATATTCCAAGGAAGACAAGGCTGAAGAATAGGTTGTTTTTCACAGCCTTATGCTGCCTGGATAAAAAGGTATGGAACTAGGTTGTTTTAGAGGTCCAACCACACAGCAAATAGGAGGACTTCATGCTAGAGACAACTGTTGAGGGAAGGTGTAATATCATTGCTTCTGATAGGTTGAATTCAATGCTGAGATCTGGTTACTGCCCCTTCTGAGGCATTCTCTTGATTGGTTAATAAAAGTCACTTATGGCCAATTAGCTGGGCGGAAAGAGTATAGGAAGGCAGGACTTCCTGAGATTAGACAGGAACCCTGAGAACACACAGGGAATCTCCCCTTTCTGCTGAGAGACACAGAAGGAGACAGCTGCATTGAAAATGCTGGAAGATAATCGCAGGCACAAGGCTGTTTGGGATTAGGTGATCCTGGTTAATTTAGAGTAGCTAAATGAGAGTCTGCCCAGCTAAGGGCTAAGTGTTAAAACATTAAAAGGTCTTGATGTATTTAATTATTGGGAAAAAGACTGCGGTGGCTTATAGGCCCTCAGTCCAAGCAGTCCTGTACTGTTGGACTTCCAGACTCCCATACTCCCCTGGAACCCAGGTGAAGCTCCTGCCAAGCTGCTGGTAATTCTACTGGCCTAATATAACAACTTATAATAATTAACAGAGTTTAGGTTACAGGTGGTGTAGACCACTCTTGGTCCCAGGGCTCTTTCTCCAGGATAAATCAGGCAACCGGTTAAGGTACATGTGCTAGAACACCTTCTCCTCTGCCAAGCCACTGGCTACACACCTGGCTTAATCTTACAGTTTATGCTTACTAAAAAGAACAATTAAATTGCAGTTTCAGACAAGCAATGTTTTCTTCCATGGCTTTGTTTGCAGTCATCTTCATTGAATTCTATTGCAGGAAAGTGCACTGGGACTTACAATATGACAACAATTGTAAGCCTAACCTCTTGAGCTATTATTTGGTCCAATGGTAGTCAGGGTTCCATCGTAGCTACTACAAAAGCAACAAAAAAATAATTTGGCTATGAAGCATGGCATTTGGATAAAGTTCAGAAATTTTAATATTTAGATGAGGAGAATGGATAGTAGAGAGAAAGGACAAGCCTCTGTGTGTTGCTTCAGCCTTCTCTTTACAGAATGCTTTAAGAATGAGCAGCCTGAGCCGGGCGGTGGTGGCGCACGCCTTTAATCCCAGCACTTGGGAGGCAGAGGCAGGCCGATCTCTGTGAGTTCGAGGCCAGCCTGGTCTACAAAGTGAGTCCAGGACATCCAGAGCTGTTAAACAGAGAAACCCTGTCTCAAAAAACCAAAAAAAAAAAAAAAAAAAAAAAAGAATGAGCAGCCTGGAGTTTTCCTTTATCTTTATGTTTTATATATATATTTATCGTGAGTGTGTGTATGAGTAGGTTTGCACATGGAAGGTGAGGAAATGTTGTATGAGTCTGTTCTTTCTTTCTCCATATGGTTTTTAGAGATAAAACTCAGGTTGTCAGATTTATTGGCGAGCACCTTTACCCATTGAGCTCATCCCCAATTTGGTGTTTGAGAAGTATAATGAAGAGAGAACTGAGTGCCAGAGTTGGAAAGGGGACAATTTTCTGGCAGGTGGGTCAGCACAATGTGAGTAGATATTTACTTTAAAATTTTCCCTTTGGCCAAAATAGCTGTGAACCAAGTTGCTGAATTATAAACCTGGAAGAAATTCAGACATAACCTTGCTTTTAATTTAGAGTGCACCGAAAGCACCCTGGGACACGTTTGTTCCATTTAGCCCTTTCTAGCTATAAAAGAGAATCTCCCACTTGTTCTTAGAAATATTTGTTATCATTTAACTCTGACACAGGGTCATGTGATCCCATTCTTGTCTCTACCTCACCCTCCCCCCCAGACTCTCTAAAAGTATTGTACGTGGGAAGTAAGAGCATCAAGGAGAGTCTGTCAGTGGCCAATGCCAAAAAATTCTTGCTTTGCCCTTACCCAAACTTCAGAATCCTAGAGAAATATGCCCACTCCTTCTACAGCTCATGTTCCTGCTTTAATGGGTTGGAATTGAATTTTAATTCATTTGATAGAGTAGTTAAAAAACAAAACAGTTTCAAAATATGTAAAGAATTTGAGCAGTGACTGGGTTTGATTAGTCTCAATGAGTAATACCTATTAGGTTTTTTCCTTGACTCAGAAATACCCCAAATTAAAAAAGTTTTATACCTTTAAGGCAACTTTTAATAGGAAATTAAGTAAGCAGATAAATTATATTAGTTGTGATTGAAATGGACAACACAAACCTTCATTATGTTGTAGTATAAAAAAGTACAATATAGCAGTACACATGAATTGCCTTAAAATTGATAAACTACTTTAGAGTGAAAACCCAATAAGTCTTCACAAGGGAGGTTTTGTATAAAATATAAAACTATAGTGATTCTATACAGTAAATGTGTTATTTTCATTAAAGCACTTCAAAAAAATCTAAATTTACAACAGAGCCTCAACTTGTGTTCTTGTTTGTTAAGCTATTGCAAAATGAAGACAATAATTGGGATAACGCTCTTACAAAGATAGCATATTTATGTTTAAAAGGAAAATAAATTTCAAAATATAAAAAGGCAATACAATGACCTGATACATTACCATTGTAAAATAGTTATTGCTTAATATTTCAAATATTTCTTTATAAAATTATATAAAAAAACTAAGTAAGGCTTTCTGGTAATAACACCTGATCAGTCCTCTTCTCAAGGTAGCAATTTTAAATTGAGACAAAATTATTTAAAAACAATTGTTTCTAGTTACAGAGAACTATAAAATTGTGTAAAATGTCAAAAATATTTCTTTTTAATGAACTGTATTGATGAAAAACTATAGATTTGTAGTTTTATCTCCATTTGTTCTTAATGAAACACTCCCCATCCTCCAACTGAGCAATGGAGAACTACATTTGTAACTTTTCCAGGTAGTAGATGATGAAGTATGAGGGAGGAGACTGACTGAATATGTAAAGGAAAACCTTGGAACAACATAATTATGAAAGGCTGAGATACCTAATATAAAAATATGTAATGACTAGAATTCTGGCTTTATATAAACCACACAGAAGAACAGAATACCACAGTGTGTTTGACAAAAAGTAAGTTAAAAATTAAGGGAGATTCATCTTTTTAAAAAAAATAAAGCCACTTGTGGGTTTGCGATATGGCTCAGTGGCACTTGCCACAAAGCCTGATGACTTGACTTTCTTCCCCAAAACACCCAGTGTAAGGAAAAAAATCAGCTCTTAGAAGTTGTCCACTGAATCAATACTCATGGCGTGGGCCACATGTATGTGAATGCACATACACAAGCACACACACACATAAATATGCATGTACACATGTGTGCATTCATAGACAAGCACACAGTACACAAAATCAAAATAAATAAGTAAATGTAATTTTAAAAGCTTAAAAAGAGAAAACAGGCTCAAGTGTAGTTCATGAAAATCTTTGTCTTATTTTATTCCTCAAATATGTTGAAAGCTGGGGAAAATAAAAAGACCAGGAAACTCACATCCACCACACAGACCAGAAGACCTGGAACTATGTTAGGGTAAAGTATTGTAAACAGCTTTCATTGAAACATTAATCACAAGCGTTCTAAACTGAAAGTAATTTAAATGTCCAATGAACACAACAATCTGTGACTGTCTTGCTAAATGAATATAGTTCAGGGGTGAAGTTAAATAAAACCAATGAAACAGTATGAATGAAAATTAAAAAAAAAGATAAGATGGCAAGTGAAAAAAGCCAGAAACTGATATTTAATGACTAGAGCTATATAGGATTCTAGAAAGGCACAGAATACAGATCAGCAGGAGCTTGAGGCCTGATTAGGGAGCTGATGCAATTTAGTGTGACACAGGACTGGGTGATGGAATGCCTTCTATAACAGCTAAATTTTACATTAATATCCAAATCCTCCAAATTGTCTCTAATTCAACAGATATATCAAAATGGCTCTAATGAGAGGCTGTGGAGATGACTCAATGGCTTACAGCACTTGCTACTTAACTTCTTTGATTCTTGAGTCCCACATGTTGGAAGGAAAGAACCAAATTCCACAGCTTGTCCTCTGATCTTCATACATACATGCTTATACTGTGGCATGCACATACACACACATTGTAGATACATAAATATATAGATAATGTTTAAATAAATGTAATGATTTAGAATCCTTTTATGAGATTAAGAATGGTGTTCATCTTCTCTCCAAATCTGAATGTTCAAGACTTTGAACAGATAGATTGCTGAATAAAAAGAATAAGACAAAGAGAGATAAAGAGGATGCCATCGGGTTTCACAGTGATTTTTTTTTAAATCACAGAAAATTTAAGATCCCATGGCAATCTTAACAGTGTGTGTGCACATATACTTATACACATCTATAATACATATTACACATGTAATATAGACATTTATTGTGCATAATGAATACTATAGATGTGAGTATATGTAAAGAAGACATCTTATACTTCTATTTATAAATTCAGCTATTTTTCTCTTTTTGATGAATTTCTAGCAATGTGTAGAATATGTAGGTCAGGCTTACATTTTTAATGTATACTATATATTTCCACAAACAATGCTATAATAGATACATTCTTCACGTCCTTGATTCCCATTAAGAGTTAACTTTGCTAATTGTTGTAGAAAAGAAAGCACTGTCAACTGTTTTCTGTTTGTTTGTTTCTTTTGTATGACTTTTTTTTTTAGTTTTTTTGAGACAGGGTTTCTCTGTGTAGCCCTGCATATCCAGGAACTCACTCTGTAGACCAGGCTGGCCTTGAACTCACAGAGATCTGTCTGCCTCTGCCTCCCCAGTGCTGGAGTTAAAGGTGTGCACCACCATTATATGACTTCTCCTTAAGCACATTTTAAAATTACTAAGTTCTAACTATTTTCTTTTTTAAAAGTTTTCTTTTATTTCTGATTATTTGTGTTTGAGTATAAATATGTGTAGGTATGCACGTGTGAGCATGCGTGTTGACAGAGTCCAGAAAAAATATCAGATATCCTGTAGCTAGAGTTGTAGAACCATGTGACATGGGTTCTTGGAGAAAATGGTTCCCCTGAAAAAGCATTTGCTTTACATTAAAAGTAAATGCTTTAAATGCCCAGTCCCTAAACTTTTTCTACATGCATTTTTTGACCATCTTTTTCTTTGTAAACTATTATTGCTTTTTTCTCATTTAGAACCATTTGCATTGCATTATTGAATGTTGTTATAGTATATGTATATTTTTCCTAGATAATTATTTGTCTTTTTACTTTAAAATATCTATTTTGAATTTCAAATTTATTGTGCTTTGATAGCTATGAAATATCACTCATGCAGAGAGTCTCCACTTGGAAGCAGAAGTTTCATAACCCTAAAGTGTAGCTCATGAAACTTCCTTTATTAATATCTTTCTCCATAGCCCATGTCTTTGTTACTGTTCTACTGCATGAAAAGACACCCTGACCAAGACAAGGTACTAAAGAACACATTTGAATGGGGGCTTGCTGACACTTTGAGAGGTTAGTGTTTGATCGGCCTCACTGGAAGCATGACAGCAAACACACATACATAACACTGGAGCAGGAGCTGAGAGCTGCATCCTAATCCTAATTGGCAGGAGGAGCGAGCAGGGAGGAGAATGGACCATGATTGAGCTTATAAAACCCTTTAAAGCCACTCCCAAATGACATAATTTCTCCAACAAGACCACACCCCTAATCCTTTCTAAACAGTCTGTCAACAGGGAACCAAACTTTCAAAAGCAAGAGCCTGCGGAGACCATTCTGTCAAATCTCCATAGCTCAAAACATTAGAATCACTGATTTATTAGATTCCTGTAGTTTATGTTTGTGAAAGGGGTAATAATTTGTGAGTTTGTGCCTTCACGTTCTCTACAGTGCATGTGACAAAAGGAAAGCCCTACAAGGATGTAAAATGATTCACCCACCAGCAGACATGAATTCTCATTAGAAGAATATGCAAAGAAGCTTTATTTAATAATTCTATAATTATTATAATTATTTATTTAATAATTCTATAATATTAAAACATATTTATACCATAGACATGTGCATAACATTTTATTTTTCTTTTTTTAGTAGTGAATATTGATATTTTAATAGCAGTAGATGGAAAACACAAATTGAACTGTACTAGATGATAAATGTTACAGATAAAATTTTTTTTTAATTTTTTATAATTTATTTTTTATTTCTTCAAGTTACATCTCAGTCACAATCCCTTCCCTACTCCCCGCTCCTGTCCCACCCTTCCACCCTCTTCCCCCTCAACCCCCCCATCCTCTATCCTATCTTTTTCCTTTAGTCTAAGGTAGATCTTTTCCCCCCAACAGCTCCCCCCATCAGTCCAACAAATGGTTCTCT
The DNA here is from genome assembly GCA_907164525.1 of Lophiomys imhausi. Lineage (NCBI taxonomy): Eukaryota > Metazoa > Chordata > Mammalia > Rodentia > Muridae > Lophiomys > Lophiomys imhausi. Next base: position 634,913 of record CAJQZJ010000237.1, on the reverse strand, counting down.
CTCCTATAACAATAAATACAATACAAAACAACAGAAGCAAATAGGCCACAATTATGAGGGTTATATGGCTTAGCATACATTCCCAATGTCCAGTCCATATGCATCTGGCCCCTTACTTTAACAATCTACTGTCTAACCATCTCCATGAGTTTAAAGTTCTATATCTAACTCAGCTTTCATACTAACTTGCATCACAATTTTAAAAACATCTTCTTAGATCCAGAACACCCTCTTGGTTCCTAAACGACTCAAAATTTAATTATGAGACTCTAGCTATCTATTCTTCAACCACCTCAGAGACCTGAGAGGGATAAATATATATGATTATATAGGAAGTGCAGGACCCGCAGCTTCCAAAACTAAGAAATGACATACCAGTGGCTGCCTGGACAGTTCCCATTCTCTCTCCATACATTACAGCATCAATCTTCAGCCGTTTGGCCCCATTTCTCTGACAGACATTGATTGTAGAGCAGGAATTATGAAGGAATTGCCTACCCTGTCTTCGCAGAGCTAGGCTGTCGACTTACCTACTTCCAAGTTTTGTCCTTTTTGGACAGCAGTCTGTCTACAGTTGAAGCAAGGGGTTTTTCTTGCCAAGAGATAGGCTTGCCACTAATTCAACCATCTCACACTGGAGATTCTTTGATGCTCATCTTCTACTTGGAGTAGAATAGGGGGTGATCTCAGGAGCTGGATAACATTTTATTTTCAATTGTGATAGATAGCATACAGTTATTGTGATATTGTGAAAAAGTGGTTGTTTCTCTGTGAGATCTTGAATATGGCAAGGATATCCCCTTTCAGGAATGTTACCAAGATAGTCCTTGAAATCCTAGCTATTTCAGTAAGGAATGTAGTTTGAGTGAAGAAATAAACTTACTATATTTGAAAGTAACTTGGATATCTACATAGAAAGCAAAAAGAATCTAGAAAATGGCATAGTAATTCCCTAAGTTGGCAGAGTATAAAATAAATATAGCTGCACACTTTTATATCTACATACTAGGTACTAACTTATGAACATACATTTTAATATATACCTATTCACAGTTGCTAAAATGACATTTATTTAGGTTTAGGTGCACAAAGCATGGATAGGCCTTATATATTGAAAAATATTCAGTTGGGACTGTTGTCACTTATTACACCTCCACATAAGAATAAAAAGCACACATATACATAGACATTACAAATATAATGGTCTGTGTTATTGTTAATATTGTTTTGAACAAACTGCCACTTCAAGATCAATTAAGAAAAATAAAAGCCCTGGGCATTAACCAATCACAGCACTTTGGAGGCAGGGAGAAGTGATCTCTGAATTTCCTGCTAGCCTGGAATACATAGGGTTAAGATGTGGATGAGGGTAGGAGTTAACTTTTCCCTCAAATTTCCTCGATTTTTCTTAGACTACAAAAGTCTGAATTTCCACTTCAATTTAAAAGATACACTGTGAAGGTTACAAAGTTCTGCATTCCTGGCATTCTTCTTCAGGCTGTTAGCTAATACTTTACTCAATTTTTTTTTTTTTTTTTAAACTTGCTTGGCTTTTGAGGATCTATCAGCTGTAATTCTTATCTTTGCTCTGTTACGGGAAAACTTTTTTCAGTTCATTTTTTTTTTTTTTTTTTTTAGTGGGTTCTTAACAGATTTCTTTTTTTCTTTCCTTGGCTTTCTGTAGTTCTGTTATCATAAAAGTAGGTGTGCCTTTGTTGTGTGCTGTTTTCATTTTGTAGTTTTTGTTGCTTCTCTGCAGTATTCGTTGCTCTAAATCTACTGTTTGATGTCTACTACTAATTGGGAGGTTCTCAGGCATTACTCATTCAGATCTTTTCCTTTCCTTCCCTCTTTTTTAACATGGCACTGTTCCCATGATACATATGTATAGCTTTGTAAATCTGCTACATCTGCTGGATGGTCTGCTCTGCTTTTGTTACTGTTGTGTTAGTCTTTTTGCCTCTTTGATTTTAGGTTTTGACAGCTTCTATAGCGACCTGGAAATGTTGAGAGATTCTTCCCTTAGCCTCATATAGTCTACTAGAAATCCAGTAGAAGGCCTCTGCAGTGCTGTTAAGGTATTTTTGATGTCTAGGCTTCCTACTGATTCTAAGGCTTTTCATCTCTTTGCTACTTACATCATCTATGTGTTGCTTTATGTTGCCTGCTTTACCTCTTAGAACCTTAGTATATTAACCATAGATGCTTTAAATTTCATATTCTATAATTCTGGTGATACTATTGTATCTGAGTCAGAATCTGATGGTTATTCTGCCCCTTTCAAGTTTGTTTTTGTGCATGTGTTTCCAATTGCTTTGTGTTGTGTTTCTTTATGACTATCTGGGATAACAGAGGTAGTAAAGTTGTGACATCTAAAGTCTCCAACTTGTGAGAGTAGTCTGCCTTGCAGCCATCTCAGTCCTTTAGTAAGCTTGTGATTCTGGACTGAATTTCCCATGTTCTTCTCTCTCATTCCTGTCCTCCTCCCTATAGAGACTGATGGCTAGATTGGGCTGGAGTTGTGGTTTCCACTTCCCCTGGGTCAGCTAGAACTGGTTAAAAAAGATCAACACCACCATCCACTGTTAGTTTAGGATCTGTTTAAAAAGTAAATTAAAAAAAAAAGAAAGAAAGAAAGTGAAGTTTCTTCTGAGGGCAAACTTGGTTAAGAACAAAAATAGGCTGGCATGTTTTTGAATGGTTACTTTTTGTCTCCCCCTGCTGGAAGCACGACAATTTTCCCCACTGTTCACTGTGTTGATGTGGACAAACTCCTAAAGGTAAACTCTCTCAAGCCTCAGGACCCAGCCCCCTCCTTGGCCCCTAACATCTGGCCTATAACTGTCAGATTTGCCAACACTGAGCCTTCAGCACCTAACAACTGCATTTAGGCTTTCCCCACCCCATTGCTGGATCCCATTCATGAGTGCATTTGAGAAAGTGACATTTTTCTGTATACAACTGTCCCTCCCACTTTTAGAGCATTTTGCTCTGGTCTTCATTACTATATAATGCATGTTAGTTGTTAATTTTTCAATCCTTTCACCTTTCAAGTTACTATTAGAATGAAAGGATATTGTCCAAACTCCTTCTGTGCCTCATTAATAAACAGTCAACATATTTATTTCTAAAGATTTTCACTGGTTATAAAATTCTAGGTTGACAGTGTGCCCACCTTCTCCCTTATTGCCCAGTTCACATAATTTTTGAAACATTTGTAAGCATTCTTTTTGTCCTTATCTCTATGTGGTGTCTGCTTTCTCCTTTTACTTTCGGAACGTTTCTTCAACACTGTTTCTTAGCAATTTTACTATGAAGTGTCTTTCCATCTTTCCTTTTAGAGGCCATGTAAAGTCATCACATTCATTTTACCAAGTTCATTGAAGCCTTGGCTTATAATTTCCTCAGATTTGAAAACGCTTTACGGTGCCATGCCTTCAAATGGTTTGTCCCTTCAGCCCTCTTCCTCTAAGTCTTCAGATTTTTTTTTTTTTTTTTTTTACACAGACTAGTAGTGCAAAAGGGAAGATCACATTTAGGCTGTGATCTTCCAGCTGTTCATGAGGTCACCACATTGATAAGGTCTCTTCCCTTGAGACTTAATTAATTCTTATATGGTCCATATCTAAGTACCATCATCTTGAGATCTAAGTTTTAACATATGGTTTTATGTTAAATTCATTCAACCACAGGACAATTTTAAACCTTCATGAGGATGTATTTGGAGATAAAGTGAACCAAGTTTAGTAGTATGTGTCTGTCTATAAGCTGGTGGGACTGGTGGCCTTAAAAGAAAGGAGAGAGGCTTTTCACCTGCTAGTTGTATGCATCAAAGGCCATACAAAAACACAAGAGAGGGGAACCATCTGCAATCCCCTAACGAGCGCACACCAAAACTCAGTCATGTTGGTACCTCCATCTCAGATGACCATCTTCCATTGCACTGGCTGAGAAATATTTTATTATGTCAGCCAGAGCAGCCTGGCCCAAGTTTTACTATAGGTATCTTGATAATGCCTACTGATAGTATAAATTTCTAGAAATCACTTTGTAGGTAGAAAAACTAGAAGGAAAACATAAATTAATCTATTAAAACAACTTGTTAAAAATAGAAAGATGAAACTTAACTCCAAGAAAGAGTTAAGTTTCTTTTTCAGTCACAAGAGGACAATTAAGACAACTAAGATCTTAAACAGTTAATGACTTTACAAGTATTTGCAAGTATAACAAATTTCACTTTTCTTTTTTCTTTCTTCCTTTCTCTCTATCTCTTTTTTTTAGACATGGCTTTACTGTGTATTCCAAGCTTGTCTCTAACTCAAAGTGATCCTCCTGCCTTAAGTCTCCTAAATTCTGGAATTACAAGGGTAATGTATTCTCATGGCTGTAAGCAAGTACCTGGCAAGAAGCAATTTAGATGAGGAAGAGTTTTGTTTTTTTTGTTGTTGTTTGTTTGTCTTATAGTTCAAGGAGATGTAGATCCCATGACAGGAAAAGAATTGTGAAAGGAGGGGGAGGTTGCTGTCACACTACATCTACAGTTATGAAGCAGAGAGATGAATGGTGGTATTCATGTCCCTGTTTCTTTTTTATTCTGTCCATGAGCCCTGCCCATTATATGGCACTGTCCAGATGTAGCATTTGTCTTTCTACCAAAATAAATTCATTCTAGAAACCCCCTCATACGCATGCTAAGAGATTTCTCTCCTAAGTGATTCTAAATCCTTTGAGTTGACAATACTATCCTTCACAATTCACCATGCATGCTGCAATAGATTTCTAACTATTGCTTTTATCAAAGGCACCAAACAGCCAGGTATAAGGGCTTACTTAGGCAATCTCAGCACTTATAAGGCTGAGACATAGGACCTCTACTAGTTAAAGGATAGCTGAGTTTATATATGAAGTGTTGTAAGCAAACAATAATAACAACATAGTAATTAATAATAAGCTACTAAACAAGTTTAGAAATATGCTGACCCCAGCCTAAATATACCCTAGTTTTCTATTCATCTTTTTATTCAAGGTATTAATTACTAATATATTGACATGATTATTAAATGAAGATACTAAATCCAATTTTCCAATACACTTTCAGGAGAAGCAATCCATGAAGTTAATATGGTGAATAAAGAAAGGTGGTATCTAGTCGTTGACTAAACAACTGCTAAAAACACCATACACTAAAAGGAAAAAATCAGACAAGATATGATCACACATTTGTCTCAAAAAATATCACAGAATAAGAATTACAGACTTCTGAAGTACTTGTCTGTAGTCTTTTGAGGTGATGTTTAGTAGATTGTCCACAGGAGACCAACATAAATAATGGGATGCTCCTAAATAGTCAAACTTCTTAAAGGGCTGGTTTTCAGAGTACAGGTAAACAACCTTTCTGGCGTTAATCAAACACTAACCAACTCTCTATTTGGAGAATTGGAAATTTCTTCTTAAAACTGTATAAATTCAAATCACATTCAATAATCTTATTTGTGCTTTTGTTTCTAAAAAATGCAATATGCATTATGATACCTTATTTAAACATTTATATGGTTACATAAAATAATTTGAGAAAATACTCAAACACAGCACATGGCTCAGATAAAAGTTTGGATTGTGAAAGCAGATGATTCAGGGAGTTTGTAAGAACTGGCTTCCCTGTTCTTCAGTAGTACACAGTGCCTGGATAAGAAGCTGTATGGCATACTATGGTCTTGATGATTTGATGTTTTGATTTGAAGAAAAGACAACTGTATCCTTGGATTTCAGATAGAAAGTTCAGTAATCGAAATGTGTATATATTAATCATTTATATGTGTGCAGGTAAGTAATATATGTATATTATGTATGTATGTATACATATATGCATGCACTTGTGTATATGCACATATTAGTCATTTGGTATTAATTTGTCATGCTAGTTTACTAGACTTGAAATGAGTATAAAAATGATCAAAACTCATAAATCTGTTCAGTGACTTATATTGGAAGAGCAGAAACTGTAGTCCCAACAGATATCTGAAATAGTCCATCCAAGTTATGTGTTTGAGAGCTCTTCCTCTCTGTTTCTTAATTAATAAAACAACCCCTTCCTTTTTCTTTCCCTAATTATGTGTAGACTTGTTACCATTGTAAGCATTTGCTGTTTTCAAGGTAATTGGTGTTTCTGTCAATTTACCCACAAAGGACATAAGGGCACTGTGCTGTCCTTATATAACTTGCAGTGTCACAAGAGAGGATAATATAAGTATAGTAGTAATGTGATAAAGCAAAGCTCATAAGACTGCAGCAAAGAAAGTGCTAACAGAACTCCACTCTTTCTAGGACTAAGGCCCCAGGGGTGTAATTCAGTTAATCAGGAGGGCATAAATTCTAACTTTGTTCCATTCCACACTGTCAGATGACAGGGCAGAAGTCTACTCCCATTGAGATCTATGACTTTTGCTATATGAAGAAAAAATGACTTATTCTTTGCTGATACAGACTCCTTGGTTAACCTGCTCTCACTTTCCTTAGGAGGATAATTGAAGTGAAGGAAGTTGCACGTAGTGATTTGGAGGTTTGCAACTAGGAAAATTCTTAGATTTAGGGACACAGGTATCCTTTCATGTATAAAGTTCTCATTTTAACCTACCTCAGGCTACCTAGCTTTACTGATTTATAGTTAATTAGGATTGAGATTTTCATTGAAAATTTGAATACATGTATGCTTTTTCGTATGTGTTTCAGATCATTTTGGCTGAAGCAAATAATTGTAAAATCACTGGTGAACTGGATGCATACCACAGGGAAAAGTCAACTATCTCTGCCCCTGACAACCTCCTATAAAACCCTGCTGTGCTCCCAGATCACAGAAATGCCTTTCTGACATCATGTGTGAGAACTGAAAGATTTCTCTTCCTAACAGCTAAGGAAATACCAATACTAATTTCTCACTTTCTTAATCATGTCTCAAAATTCCACAAGAGAATCTCTGCTGTTAGGACATTCACTCTCTAAGAACTTATAAACATTTAGTTTCTATATATGAGTTCTAGTTCTACTGTGATAAATGAACAGCACAAGGGATACAATTAAGAAAGGAAATCCATATTAATTATGGCAAAGAAAGTAGGATACATTGTCTTTAGAACGATACAATGCCATTATCCCATTGTGTATTCAAGACATTTGAGAAATACAGAATACCAAGAAAGAAAGAAGGTCTTCAATCTTATTTTAGGGAAGAAAAGACTGAAACATTTCTTTGTATCTGTTACATATGTCACTGAATGGCTGCAAAATAGGAGTTCTTCCTTACTAATCTTCAAAATACTTAATTAGAATCAAGAGACAACAGCCTACAGTTGTCTACACTTAGCAGTAAACCTTTTCAGTAGTCAAAAGAAGAAATACATTAGAGAAATAGCATCCTGGTCAGGTCCAGGAATGCCTTTGCTAGGTCATTGAATCCTTTCTGCTTTTTTCTTTGTAATTTTCTGCCTGTATTTGACAAATGAAAAGCCTAAACTGAAAATATTTTTGTTTTGTGTAATGTTAAATTTATGAAGAAACTAAGTGAAATCACCTGATGTTATAATCATCAGATGAGACTCTCATGGCGTGGGCAAATTTTATTCATTAATCTGTAATTTAAAAGTATACTAATTTTCAGACATTAACTAAATATTATTTTGAGAAAGAAAAGGTGCAGCTCCAACATTACTTGTAACAAGGGAAATTAAATGATTTGTTTGTTTCTAAAGATGAAATTAATAAAGTTCCTTAGAAAATCACGATGCGTTTGATTTCCAAATAATCTATTTTCTTTTGGAAGTTCATGTACTTGTAAGTTTACTCACATCCTCTGGTAAACATAAATACTGACCATTTGAGAAATTATAGCATCAGATGCTCTGATGTCTGTAACTAGGCTCTACAACTATTCTGAAAAGTTTCATTTTCAAAAACTATTCTCTACACTTAACTCTTAATTTCTTAGTGAGGAGCTTCCATGGACTAACCACAACAGGGAGCTAAATATCACTGAATATTAACCTAATATTAGAATTTTCTACTTGAGACAGCATCTTTCTCACCAACTTGACACTTCACCTCTTAAAATTTATAGTTCATGACTAAAACTACAAGTGACATTTTGTTAACTCTAAGAGAAAAATTCTGATTATATGACTGAATCAGAAGTGAAAGTTTTCGCGTTGTTTACTGCTTCTGATAATAAAGGAAATCTGAGGGTTATGAATCTATGATCAATCAACTTCTCCTAACCAATAATGGAAAAACTTTAAATCAGAGCACACACACTCCACACCCCACTGGGTGTGTTTATTTTCTCTCTCTCTCTCTCTCTCTCTCTCACACACACACACACACACACACACACACACACACACACACACACACTAAAACAAAACCCCTCATCCCATAAACAGTTATTTCTAAATTACCTGTGAATGGTATGTTAAAAACAGAGGATATGAGAGTGAATGAAATACAGTCATACAACATATGACTTCTTTAACACAGGGATGAAGCCTAATATTGGAATTGGTTATTTATGATTGTCTAACTCACTGTTAGTAGTTCTATTAGTGCTTTTATTGTTTTTGTTTTTGTTTGTGAATTTTTGTTATTTGTTGTTTGTTCCTTAGAATAATGAAAGAATGATTTTGTGACTTGGCGTTTATTATTGGGTGTTAATGTAAATGTCCATTTGGTCATTACATTAAAAACCTAGGAATTAGATTCTCCTAAATGCCGTCACGCCATCATGAGTGCCTGCATGTTGTTTTATCCACCCAAAGCCAGAACTCCAGATTCACGATTTAGGAGTCAGCAAGGTGTCCAAACACCATCAAAGATTCTCTCCAGACTGGTTCTTGTTGTCTCTACTTAGCTTTGCACTGATTAGGATCATCTTTCCCTGGCTTTCTGTGTAATTGTTTCTTTAGTGTACACACAACATTCTTAAATTCCATTGCAATAAACTTAGAAAAAGTTAGGATATTTTATATGCATAGTCAAGACATACCTGAAGTGAAGAGGGATTCTAATCTTTTATTCTTCTTTGAAATTATTAGTATGTCTTGTTTAGGAAATCAGTTAAAAAAGAAGTCTTATATAAGAAGATAGTGATAATTCAAGCTGGTAAATTCTTACAGATCATTTTACCATTTGATGATATTTTTATTACATGATTTTCCCCTGTGCAATAATTATTTTTTCCTCATTTCCTTCTATCAGATTCATGACATAATTTCAGTGTAGACTGATTTAAATCTTCTGCCATGATCCCATGATTCCTTCCTTACATTATTTAATACATGCTCAAGAAACTTATACTATGGTTACAAAAAGAATCTAGAATCAAGAATCAAACAACTAAGTCCTTGATTCTCTCCTTATCTGGGGTAAGTCAATGTACTTCTTCCAAGCTCATCTAAGAAAAAATAAACAACTTAGGATGCTGATCTGGATGATCCCTGTGGTTCCTCCAGTACTAAAGCCCTATGATTATATTAACAACTGCTGGTATTTCAGTGACTCCAACCTTAAAGAGATATCTTGAATTGAGTACACTTCCCATGAATATACTAGAAAGTAAGTGAGGTCGTATAATTAGTATGGACTCTTCACCATCAGTTTTTTGATTCATATACTGACACCTTCAACATCATTCTTAGAAGTTTTTGGAAAATTGAATGTCACTTAGGGAAAGAAAATGATGGCTTCAAAATGCTAAGTCTCTACACTGAAATGTTTCTCACAGGGTTTCAAAGGCCACCTGCACAACTATGAAGAAACTTATGGCTGCAGAAGAGTACAGAGCATAGTCCAGCATCTCATTCTTCTCTGAGCAGTCATATAGCAGCACTGACAATTGAGACTGGTGTGGAGTGCTTCATTGAATAAAAAATAGAAATAATTGAGCAAAATGAAGGGTAATTTAAGATATCATACTCTGAGAGAAAATATACATCCGAATCTAGTTTAACCTGTCTACCCTCTCTTTTGAAACAAAAATTACATCTTCTAAAACATCATTAATTTATCACCCTACTAATAAAGTTTCAATTTGCGGAGGATTTTATACCTTGTATTTTAGTTTCTAACACATGTGCTATAAGTGAGTGGAGAGCATATTTGGTATTTGGAAATATCTCTCTGTGGACTTAAAAAAGATTATATTATAATTGATTAAGTATAATTATCTAAAAAGACACTTGCCATTGTTTTACATAATTATGAGTAGAAATTTACCAAATTTGAAATTGTTTTAATAGTTGAAAAGTAATTATATATATTTTCTTTTCCAAACTAATTGGAGGTTAACTACATAGGAAATCAAATGGTGAGTTTTGACAGTGCATTTGATAAGGATATTTTTAATGAAGATATTTTAGATATCCAGTGGTCATTGACCTGACAGATTTTGATGGGAGCTGTAAAATGATTGAGGCTAGTCAGGTGATAGAAAACCTGTGAATATGCCACCTTCATTTCACTGGAGTGAGGTCAAAATTAGTCACAGTAATGAATGTCCTGGAGCGCAATTTCAAATGTAATGGATGACGAGTGAAAAAGAAAGAAAGAAATGTTACTTCTCTATGCTGGAAGTGTCTATTACTATGCAAGTTAGTTCTTTCGAGAATTTCTTCTGCTATCTACCTAGCAACTGGAAAAACTTCAATAAAAATCTTTAGAAGTTTCTTTAGTTACAGACCTGCAATTCAGAAGATTCTTCTCCTTACTTGCATGTTATAAAATCCCTGTCTACCACTTCCAGCTCCCAAAATACCTCAAGTGCTCTCAGGGACTTTATAGTTCCTTCTGATTCCCACATCTGACTACTTGTGCACTGGGACCATTCTGTGCTTTCAGTTCTCTCTCTCTCTCTCTCTCTCTCTCTCTCTCTCTCTCTCTCTCTCT
>CAJQZJ010000237.1:542561-610757 GCA_907164525.1 Lophiomys imhausi | reverse complement strand
CAGCTAATTTGTCAATGCTAAGATTGGAAAAGCAAGGACATTCAGTGAGTTCTAAATTGCTTTAATATGTTGCTCAAATAAAGAAAAAGCCCTGGTCTTTTGTCCTCCAAAGAATATTGGCTCCCATACCCAGAGGGTGGGGAGGGTGTTTCTCCGCCCCCCCCCCTTTTTTCGGTTATTTGAAGGACAACTGAAAACACTATTATTTAGGGGAAGAGATTACAAGTTGTTAAATGGTCCTGTTTAATGGGTTTTGGAGGTTAGACCCAGGGTATTCCTTCTTTCCCTTTTCTGTATCCTTCTTTATCTCCTATGTAGGAATGCACGGATGAGAGAAAAATCGAGACACAGCACAGGAAGGATCAAGAAGAAAGGTCACATTATTGAATATGCCCTTATACCCTTGTATATTGGCACCTACATTTGTAAAAGAAACTCTCCTAAAATTTAAATCACACATCGATCCTCACACATTAGTAGTGGGAGAGTTCAACACCCCACTCACAACAATGGACAGATCATCAACACAGAAGCCAAACAGAGAAATAATGTGTCTAACAGAGATCATGAACCAAATGGACCTAACAGATATCTACAGAACGTTTCTCCCAAACACAAAAGAATACACCTTCTTCTCAGCACCACATGGAACCTTCTCCAAAATCAACCCTATAGTCGGACAAAAAGATAGCCTCAACAGATACAAAAAAAAAAAAAAAAAAAAAAAAAACTGAAATAACCCCTTGTATCTTATCAGACCACCATGGAATAAAGATGGACTTGAAAGGCGACAGAATCAACAGAAAGCTGACACACACATGGAAATTGAACAACTCTTTACTAGATGACTACTGGGTCAGGGAAGAAATAAAGAAGGAAATCAAAGACTTCTTAAAACCCAATGAAAATGAAGGCACAACATAACCCAAACCTATGGGACACAATGAAAGCTGTGCTACGAGGAAAGTTCATATCACTAAGTGCCTTCAAAAAGAAAATTTTGACAGCTCATATTAACGAATTAACAGCCAAACTGGGTGAATTGGGAAAAAAAAAATGAAGCAAATACTCCCAAGAGGAACAGAAGGCAGGAAATCATCAAACTTAGGGCTGAAATCAACAACTTAGAAACAGAAAGAACGATACAAAGAATCAATGAAATCAAGAATTGGTTCTTCGAGAAAATCAACAAAATAGACAAACCCTTAGCCAAATTAACTAAAAGACAGAGGAGAAAAAAACCTAAATCAACAAAATCAGAAATGAAAAGAGAGAAATAACAACAGACAATGAGGAAATCCAGAGAATATTTGGGTCCTACTTTGAATATCTATACTCCACCAAGTATGAAAACAAGAAAAATGGACAATTTTCTTGATAGATTCAACCTACCAAAGCTAAATCAGGATCAGGTTAACAGATTAAACATCCCTATAATCCCTAGGGAAATAGAAACAGTCATTAAAAATCTCCCAATCAAAAAAAAGCCCAGGGACAGATGGTTTCAGCACAGAATTCTACCAGACCTTCAAAGAAGAGCTAATACCAATACTCTTCAAACTCTTCCACAAAATAGAATCAGAAAGAACCCTGCCAAACTCATTCTATGAGGCCACAGTTACCCTGATTCCTATACCACACAAAGACCCAACAAAGAAAGAGAACTTCAGGGGATCCAAGATGGCAGCAGCCGGCGCGGACATATTTTGATTTCGGGGTCAACAATCACAAGGTGACAAATGTTCCAGGATGCTGTACAAAGGGCACGACACCTTCTAAATCTCACCCAGCTACACAGGGACCACGGAAGATGCCTGGGCAGGACGCCCTTTCCAAATCTCGGACACGGTAGGAAGCCTCTGGACCCGGGAATCGGGATCACCCATCCCCCCAAAAGGAGAGACCCTTGGTAAGTTCCAATCTAATACCCAGCCAGCAGTTTCAGAAAACACACAGAGATAATCCCCACCCTGCTGGGCACACCCAGGTCTCACACAGATGATCCAATTATCTAGCGAAAGGTTGCAACCCTTGGAAGTGAGCTGAAGATGCCCTGCAAAGTGCCTTCAGACCACAGATCGCAGTCTGTGACGTCACTGGCCACTTTCCAAGCCGCGGGAGCAGCAAGGCTACTGCAGCTGAACTGCAGACTTACCCGCTACAGGAACCAACGCCCGGCAAACTGAGATATTTGAAACAGTAGTATATCCATCTTATGTACTAGTACAGGCCCTTCCGGCAGGGAATCAGAGCTTACTTGTAAACAGCTCCACCACCTGAATTAATTAGGTCCCCACCTGGGAGGCGGGACTGAATGACTCACCTTATAGGGGTGGAGTAAGGCATCTCGAATCCTACACCACAGTGCCTCCTTTGGACCCAAGTCCAGAAGACAGCAAATTTCACATGGCCAGAGGCCCCAGACCAAAAAAAAAAAAAAAAAAAAAAAACAGAGCGAAATGTCTCCAACAAAAGAAAGCATTGCTACTCCATCCAGCCAGAACCACCTCACCACAACTGAAACACATGAAAACGATGACAATTATACGGTATGGAAAGTGATAAAGTCCCATCAAGAAGAACTTAAAACTATGAAGGAATTCAAAGAAGCCACAATCTTACAAGTCAAAACAATGAATAACATCATTAAAGAGCTCCAAGCCAAGGTGACCCAGCTTGAACAGGAAAAGGATAAAGCAATGAAAGATCTCCAGACAAAAACAAGCAAACTGGAGAAGGAAATGTACAAAACGAACACTACCATCCAAGACATGAAAATAGAAATGGAAACAATAAAGAAAACATAGTCAGAGTTAAAAGAGGAAATGGAGAATCAAGAGAAGAGAACAGGAACTAGGGATGTGAGTATGAAAAATAGAATGCAAGAGATGGAAGACAGGATCTCAGGCATGGAAGATTCGATGGAAGAAATCAGTACAGCATCCAAAGAAAATGAGAATGCTAAAAAATTTCTCACCCACAACATCCAAGAAAGCAAGGACTCAATGAAAAGACGGAACCTAAGAATTATAGGCATAGAGGGAAGAGAAGACTCCCGACTCCATGGTCCAGGAAATATCTTCAACAAAATCATAGAAGAAAACTTCCCAAACCTAAAGAAAGAGATGTCAGTAAAAATCCAAGAGGCTTACAGAACACCAAACAGATTAGATCAGAAAAGAAACTCCTCTTGACACATCATAATAGAAACTCCAAATGCAGAGAACAAAGAAAGGATATTAAAAGCTGTAAGAGAAAAAGGCCAAGTCACATACAATGGCAGACCCATCAGAATCACACCTGACTTCTACTCAGAAACTTTAAAAGCTAGAATGGCCTGGACGGATGTCCTACAAGCCCTGAGAGAACATAGGTGCCAGCCAGACTACTATACCCAGCAAAACTCTCTATCAACATAGAAGGAGAAAACAAGATATTCCATGACAAAATCAAATTCAAACAATATCTCCTCACAAACCCAGCCCTACAGCAGATCCTAGAAGGAAAATTCCAACCCAGAGAAGATAACTACACCCAAGAAAACAGAGGAAATAGAAACCTCCACAGCAACTAAACAAAAGAGAAACACAAGACAGCCAGCTAAAACAAAATAATGGGAAATAACAACCCCTGGTCACTAATATCCATCAACATCAATGGACTCAACTAGCCAATAAAAAGACACAGAATTACAGACTGGATCTGTAAACAAGACCCGTCTTTTTGCTGTATACAAGAAACACACCTCACTATTGAAGATAAACACTACCTCAGAGTAAAGGGCTAGGAAAAGGTTTTCCAAGCAAATGGACCCAGGAAACAAGCCGGAGTAGCCACCTTAACATCAAACAAAATAGACTTCCAATTAAAGTTAATAAAAAAGACAGAGAAGGGCATTACATACTCATTAAAGGAAATATCCACCAAGAAGTCAAATCAATATTGAACATCTATGCCCCAAATACAAAGGCACCTACACGTATAAAAGAAACACTTCTAAAACTTAAATCAACATTGATCCAAATACTTTAATAGTGGGAGACTTCAACATCCCACTCACAACTATGGACAGATCATCAAGACAGAAGCCAAACAGAGAAATAATGAGTCTAACAGAGATCATGAACCAAATGGTCCTAAAAGATAACTACAGAACGTTTCACCCAAACACAAAAGAATACACCTTCTTCTCAGCACCTCACGGAACCTTCTCCAAAATCGACCATATAGGTGGACACAAAGATAGCCTCAACAGATACAAGAAAATTGAAATAACCCTAGTATCTTATCAGACAACCATGGAATAAAGCTGGACCTCAATAGCAAAAGAATCAACAGAAAGTCTACACTCACATGGAAATTGAATAACTCTTTACTAGAGGACCACTGGGTCAAGGAAGAAATAAAGAAGGAAATCAAAGACTTCTTAAAATCCAACGAAAATGAAGACACAACATACTCAAACCTATGGGACATAATGAAAGCTGTGCTACGAGGAAAGTTCATAACACTAAGTGACTTCAAAAAGAAAATTGTGACAGCTCATATCAGCGAATTAACAGCTAAACTGGGTGAATTGGAAAAAAAAAAAAGAAGCAAACACTCCCAAGAGGAACAGAAGGCAGGAGATCATCAAACTTAGGGCTGAAATCAACAACTTAGAAACAAAAAGAACTATACAAAGAATCAATGAAACATAGAGTTAGCTCTTCGAGAAAATCAACAAAATAGACAGACCCTTACCCAAATTAACTAAAAGACAGAGGGAGAAACACAAATCAACCAAATCAGAAATGAAAAGGGAGAAATTACAACAGATATTGAGGAAATTCAGAGAACATTTAGATCCTACTTTAAAACTCTGTTCATAGTAATACTTAAAAATGAAATGTCAAGTTTTGACCTCTTGCTACCAACCGACATAAACTGTTTAGCATAATTAAGAAACGGAAACTAATAGTCATGAAAAAGTGTCATTTTGTTAGTTATTATGACAGTCTATCACAGTTATTTTCTAAGCTACTCAGAAATCAAGTTGCTAAGAGACAAGCAATATTTGCTTATCTAAATATAAGAGATAGATAGGGCATCTTCAAAAACCTCAAGAGATCTGCAGAATATGGCATTCAAAGATGTTTTCTTAACTTAAGATTTTTTGATATCGAGACATGTCAGCTCCTGACAGCACCCCCTATTCTACTCCAAGTAGAAGATGAGCATCGAAGAATCTCCAGTGGGAGATGATTGAATTGGTGGTAAGCCTTTCTCTTGGCAAGAAAAACCCCATGCTGCAACTGTAGACAGACTTCTGTCCAAAAAGGACAAAATTTGGAAGCAGATAAGTCGACAGCCTAGCTCTGCCAAGACAGGATAGGTAAGTCCTTCATAATCCCTGCTCTACAATCAATGTCTGTCAGAGAAACGGGGCCAAATGGCTGAAGATTGATGCTGTAATGTATGGAGAGAAAATGGGAACTGTCCAGGCAGCCACTGGTATGTCATTTTTTAGTTTTGGAAGCTGCAGGCCCTGCACTTCCTATATAATCAGATATATTTATCCCTCTCAGGTCTCTGAGGTTGTTGAAGAATAGATAGCTAGGGTCTCATAGTTAAATTTTGAGTTGTTTAGGAATAAAGAGGGTGTTCTTGATCTAAGAAGAAATTTTTAAAATTGTGAGGCAAGTTAGTATGAAAGCTGAGTTAGATATAGAACTTTAAACTCATGGAGATGGTTAGATGGTAGAATGTTAAAATCAGCTGCCAAATGCATAAGGACTGGACATTGGGAATGTATGCTAAGCCATGTAACTCTTATAATTGTGGCCTATTTATTTTTGTTGTTTTATATTGTATTTGTAGTTATAAGAAAAAGAACCATTTTGTGGACTAAAAGGGAGAGCTGTTGAGGGGAAAAAGAAATACCTTAAACTAAAAAAAAAAAAAAAAAGGGAAGAGGGGGGGGGGTGGAGGGGGAGGAGGGTGGAAGGGGGGGACTGCAGGGGGGAGTAGGGAGGGGATTGTGATTGAGATGTAACTTGAAGAAATAAAAAATAAATTATTAAAAAAATAAATAAATAAAAAGTTAAAACGTCAAAAAAAAACAAAACAAAACAAAAAAACCTCTATACTCAACCAAATTTGAAAACTTAAGTGAAATGGACAATTTTCTTGATAGATTCCACCTACCGAAGCTAAATCAAGATCAGATAAACAGATTAAACAGCCCTACAACCCATAAGGGAGTAGAAACAGTCATTAAAAATCTCCCAACCAAAAAAAGCCCAGGGCCAGATGGCTTTAGCACGGAATTCTACCGGACCTTCAAAGAGGAGCTAACACCAATACTTTTCAAACTCTTTCACAAAATAGAATCTGAAAGAACATTGCCAAACTCATTCTAGGAGGCCACAATCACCCTGATTCCTAAACCACACAAGACCCAACAAAGAAAGAGAACTTCAGACCAATCTCCCTCATGAACATAGATGCAAAAATACTTAATAAAATACTAGCAAACCGAATTCAAGAACACATCAAAGTATCATACACCATGATCAAGTAGGCTTCATCCCAGGGATGCAGGGATGGTTCAACATATGAAAGTCTATCAACGTCATTGACCATATAAACAAGATGAAAGAAAAAAACCACATGATAATCTCACTAGATGCAGAAAAAGCATTTGACAAAATCCAACACCCCTTCATGTTAAAAGTTCTTCAGAGAACTGGCATACAATGGCCATACCTAGAAATAATAAAGGCAATATACAGCAGGCCAGTGGCCAACATCAAAATAAATGGAGAGAAACTTGAAGCATTTCCTCTAAACTCAGGGACAAGACAAGGATGTCCACTTTCACCATATCTCTTCAATATAGTACTTGAAGTTCTTGCTAGAGCAATAAGACAACTAAAGGACATCAAGGGGATAAAACTTCGGAAACAAAGAAGTCAAATTATCCCTATTTGCAGACGATATGATAGTATACATAAGCAACTCCAAAAATTCCACCAGAGAACTCTTATAGCTGATAAACACCTTCAGCAAAGTGGCTGGATACAAAATTATATCAAAAAAATCAGAAGCCCTTCTTTATACAACAAATAAATGGGCTGAGGAAGAAATAAGGGAATCAACCCACTTCACAATAGCCACAAACAACACAAAATACCTGGGGGTAATTCTAACCAAGCAAGTAAAGGACCTGTACAACAAGAACTTCAAGCCCTTGAAGAAAGAAATGGAAGAGGCCATCAGAAGATGGAAAGATCTCCCATGCTCATGGATAGGTAGGATCAACATAATAAAAATGACCATCCTACCAAAAGCAATATATAGATTCAATGCAATTCCTATAAAAATCCCAACACAATTTTTATAGACTTGGAAAGAGCTAGCCTCAATTTCATATGGAACAACAACAAGCCCAGAATAGCTAAATCAATACTATACAATAAAAAAATATCTGGAGGTATCACCATCCCAGATTTCAAGCTGAACTACAGAGCAATAGTTGTAAAAACAGCATGGTATTGGTATAGAAACAGACCAGTAGATAAATGGAATCAAATTAATGACCCAGAAATAGACCCACACACTTATGGCCACCTAATTTTTGACAAAGCAGCCAAAACGGCACAATGGAAGAAAGACAGCATCTTCAACAAATGGTGCTGGTCCAACTGGAAGTCCATTTGTAAAAGAATGAAGTTAGACCCATACTTATCACCTTGTACAAAACTTAAGTCCAAGTGGATCAAAGACCTTAACATAAGGCTGGTCACACTAAATCTACTAGAAGAAAAAGTGGGAGAAACCTTCGAACTAATTGGCACAGGCAACAACTTCCTGAACAGAACACCAACAGCTCAGGACTTGAGATCAACAATCAATAAATGGGACCTCATGAAACTGAAAAGCTTCTGTAAGGCAAAGGACATGGTCATTCGAACAAAATGGCAGCCTACAGACTGGGAGAAACTCTTCACCAACCCCACATCTGACAGAGGGCTAATATCCAAAATCTACAAAGAACTCAAGAAATTAAAAGCCAAGAAACCAAATAATCCAATCAAAAAATGGGGGACAGAGCTAAATAGAGAATTCACAAAGGAGGAATCCCTAATGGCTGAGAGACACTTGAAGAAATGCTCAACATCCTTAATCATCAGAGAAATGCAACTCAAGGCGACTCTGAGATTCCATCTCACACCTTTCAGAATGGCTAAGATGCTGGCAAGGATGTGGAGAAAGGGTTACCCTACTCCATTGCTGGTGGGAATGCAGGCTTGTGCAACCACTATGGAGGTCAGTCTGGCGATATCTTAAAAAACTTGGAATAGCTCTGCCTCAGGATCCAGCCATACCACTTCTGGGTATACACCCAAATGCCTCTTCATGGAATCATAAGGAAGTTTCCTCATCTATGTTTATAGCAGCCTTATTTGTAATAGCTAGAAACTGGAAACAACCCAGATGTCCCTCAACTGAAGAATGGGTTAAAAAACTGTGGTACATCTACACAATGGAATATTATTCAGCTATCAGGAACAATGAAATTATGCAATTTGCAGCCAAATGGATGGAACTAGAAAAGCTCATCCTGAGTGACCTAACCCAAACCCAGAAGGACACATATGGCATCTATTCACTTATAGTAGGATTTTAGCTATATAGTAGAAGGTATCAATACTACAACTAACACACCAAAGGGAACTTGGATATAGACTTTTTATTTTTAAATTTTATTCTTAATTTATTTTTTATATATTAGTTATATTTTTTTCTATTTTTTAGTCTTTTTATCTATTGTCTGCTTATTGGTTTGTTTGTTTAATAGTTGTCTCTCCTGGGCAATGAGACACTTTACACTGATTGTACTGCTTTTTAGATCCCAAATGAATGAAGAGGGTCTTGGCCCTCATATGACCTCTCAACTGAAATGAGAGACTGTTGTATAAGGACACCCCACCCCACAGAAATGGGATGGAAGGGTTAGTAGGTTAAGAAAAAAAATGAAATGTGATGTTTCGGCCTTTTACTACTAATTGTCATAAACTGTTTAGTATAATTAAGAAATGCAAACTAATGGTTATGCAAGCCGGTCATTCTGTTAGGTACTATGACCGCCTATTATAGTTACTTTATAAGCTAATCAGAAATAAACTGGCAAGAGACAAGCAACATCTGCTTACCCTAATATAAGAGATAGATAGGGCCTCTTCAAAAACCTCAAGAGATCTGCAGAATATGGCATTCAAAGATGTTTTCGTAACTTTAGATTTTTTATATCAATACATATCAACATCAACTCCTGACAGCACCCCCTATTCTCCTCCAAGTAGAAGATGAGCATCGAAGAATCTCCAGTGGGAGATGATTGAATTAGTCTCAAGCCTATCTCTTAGCAGGAAAAACCCCTTGCCCCAACTGTAGACAGAATGCTGTCCAAAAAGGACAAAACCTGGAAGCAGGTAAGTCGACAGCCTAGCTCTGCCAAGACAGGGTAGGTAAGTCCTTCATAACCCCTGCTCTACAATCAATGTCTGTCAGAGAAACGGGGCCAAATGACTGAAGATCTATGCTGTAATGTATGGAGAGAAAATGGGAACTGTCCAGGCAGCCACTGGTATGTCGTTTCTTAGTTTGGGAAGCTGCAGACCCTGTACTTCCTATAAAATCAGATATATTTATCCCTCTCAGGTCTCTGAGGTGGTTGAAGAACAGATAGCTAGAGTCTCATAATTAAACTTTGAGTTGTTTAGGAGTCAAGAGAGTGTTATAGATCTAAGAAGATACTTTTAAAATTGTGTTGCAAGTTAGTATGAATGTTGAGTCAGATATAGACCTTTAAACTCATGGAGATGTTTAGATAGTAGAATGTTAAAGTCAGGTACCAAATACATATGGACTGGTCATTGGGAATGTACGTTAAGCCATATAACCCTCATAACTGTGGCCTAATTACCTCTGTTGTACTGTATTTTATTTGTTATTATAAGAGAAGTGCCATTTGTTGGACTGAAAGGGGAAATTGTAGGGGGAAATAAGATATACCTTAAACTTAAAAGAAAAAAAAAGGGAAGAGGATGGGGGGTTGAGGGTGGGAAGGTGGGACTGGAGGGGGAATAGGGAGGGGACTGCGATTGAGACGTAACTTGAAGAAATAAAAAATAAAGGAAAAAAATAAGTTAAAAAAAAAGAACTTCATACCAATCTCCCTCATGAACATAGATGCAAAAATACTTAATAAAATACTAGCAAACCAAATCCAAGAACACATAAAAAGTATCATACATATGATCAAGTAGGCTTCATCCCAGGAATGCAGGGATGGTTCAACATACAAAAATCCATCAACATATTCACCACCTAAACAAGATGAAAGAGAAAAACCACATGATTATCTCGCTAGATGCAGAGACAGGGTATTCTATTTAACCCTGACTGCCCAGGAACTCACTCTGTAGACCAATGTGTACTGGGACTCAGATGTAGGCCTGCCTCTGCCTCCTGAGTGCTGGGATAAAGGGTGTGCTGTACCATCACTCAGCTAAAACGTCTTAATTTATTCTCTCTTCCTGTTTATTCTGCTTAATAATCTCTCTCTGTCTGTCCTTTGTTTTACTTCATTAAAACATAGGAATAAATACAGTTTGCTACACTCATCATATCTATTTAAATGAAACTCAGAAAAACCTACCACAGTATGCAGTAATTAAAATAGGTGTAGAACAGTCCACAGAGGGCTCTGTGGATGTCCTCCTGATCCAGGAGAGTTGGTTTATTGGAAAAAACACTGAAATCTCATTTCTAAATCTAAATAAATTAATTAATTAATGATGTCTCATGCAGGAAATTATCTTTTGACATGAGAAATATCAATTATGATTTGTCAGAATCAATTATGATTTGTCAGGTATCTAATAGTTTAAATAATAACTGACTTTATTCACTTAACATGGTACAAAGAGATAAGAAATAGGACCTTCTGAACTAAAGTAAACCAATTATCCATTTTGAATTAAGCCTTGAGACACTAAACTTATCTTGTGGAATAACAAATGCCCGTAGACACACTGTCCTTCAAACATGCCAAATGTCACAATGTTCTTTTGGTAATTTGCCAACAAGAAAGTGTCAACTACTGGAGAAGAGCAAGAGTCATGACCATGTAATATGATATTTTATGTTTGATCTGGGATAGTAAAAAGAAAAAAAAAACACTAGTGAAATTCAAATAGAGTCTGTAAGTTTAGTTAATGCATTAGTTGGTGATAAGGCATGAGTACGTGAACTATTAACATCAGGAAAAATTATGAGAGGCATGTGAAATTTATCATTGAAATTTTCTCTTTAAAATTTCTATTTTAAAATTTCTTTTAAATTTAAAATTAACTAAAAAGTAAATAGACTAAGAAATATGATTTGGACTACATTATTACATGGATTGTGCTTTTATTGATCCAAATAATTGTTTCTTTTTTTCAATTTTTAGGTGAAAATTTGATTTTAAAAAACCTTAATCACTCCATGAATGTATGGAAAATTACAATATTTTCTTTAAATAAAAATTTTATTTAATGAACTTAAATGGAATGTTGTCAATGAGACAAACTGGAAATAAAACATAAAGTATATATTGTGAATAAAACCATATACAAAAAATGCCTAACTCTAAAATCAAGACAGCAAAATCCTAGCTTGTCCATGCTTAGAAATAATGTGTTCATAACATGACTCAATACAGAACCTTGTACATAGTTGACAACAATCTGTGTTTGCTTGTTGATTGTGAAGTCCTCACTGTATTCAGGTCCATCATTAGAACTTATGTAGGCTTCTGATAGAAAGTTTTATGACAGAAAAATTTCATACATAGCGACAGCCCCAGCCATGTTTTCAGCAGACCTGGCATACTCTTCCTTCATTTCCCTAAACCTTCCCTTGGCCAAGTACCTTTTGCTTATAAATTAAAGTTTTCAATGCCTGTCCTTAACATGTAGAAAATATTGTAAGAATGAGTGATATAATAATTGAAAAAATTGTGAGATCTCAGATGAAGGGACATCTATCTTTACAATGTAAAGAATCAAAGCAAAAAAAAGTCATTTCTTTAACTTAGTGATCAACAAATGTCAATACATATTAAACTGTCCTGAACAAATCTCAGTGTGATCCAATGGGTTTGATAAAACAATTGGCATGCCTCCAACCACAGTATGTTAATCCATTAGTGCACAACCTCTGGGCAGCTAATTGTCAAGAAAATGTCATATAATTTATGTCCTTTAAGAAGCTGTAAGTGTCAACTCTTTACCATGATGTTCCAGGGTTCAGAGCAATGGCATGTTTGAACCACATAGGTCTGTACAATTTCTCAGACTTTTTAATTTACCTTAGCATAGAATATTTGAGCATAAGATCAAATGCATCGTATAAACATTGACCCATGAGATGTTATCAGGAGAGAAAAGGAACAGATCACCAGGCTTGTGTTTAAAAATAGCTCCTTAGAGAGAAAACAGAAGGGAGTAAATAATTTTTACTATAGAAGAAGTAAAAAGAGTAAAAGTTATGGTATCAATTGGGCTTTCAAGTTGAAGACTTACGTAAGCATCATCGTAGAAGGCACAAAGAGGCCATTACATTCAGCAGCGAAGAATCAAACCATTAGAAACGGATTATCTTCCTGCATGGAGTAGAAATATAAAGAACTCCAAAGCAGAAAGTGCAAAGCACAAAAAGAAGGAAAGCAGACATCTCTGTCTCTAATCCTCACCCAGACTCAAAATTCTGAGCATAATACAGAGAACTTAACATGGAATTTCCTGATGAATAGAAATGCTTTTGGCACTGATGTCAATATGATAGTTCAATAAAATAAAATAAAATTTTCTCATGGTGTTAGTAACTGAAAGGATTAAAAAGAAAAAAATCCTATATCATGTTATTTTTGAAATGAGAATTCTTTCTGGTAGCATGTTCCCAATAAATTATCCTATAGGATTTCATAGGTAGAAACTTGGAAGGAACATTTGGCTGTACCTGTGTGGTCAAGAGCATCATCAACATCCAATTCAACTGCCACATTCAGGAGGAGCAAGAGGTCTTTTCTCCTCAGAACTTTAGCAGTAATGAGTGTGGCTGGCTAAGTAAGATAATAGGCCACTTAGGCTCCTTAGAAAAAAGTGGTCCTTGTTGTCCATGGAAAATTATTGTAAAATTTTCATAGAACAAATGGCTATTTTTTTAGACAGGTCTTAGTTTTACTAGGTAAAGAAGTGGAGTATGAAAAGAGGAAATAAAGACAGCTTAAAAGAGAAGGGAGCAGGGCATGGTAGCTTACATCTTCAATCAGAGCACTTGGAAGTCAAAGGCAAGTGAATCTCTGTGAGATCAAGTTTAGGCCAAGGTGAGTCCAGGACAGCCAGGGCTACAAAGAGAAACCCTGTCTCACAAAAAAAAAAAAAAAAAAAAATCAGAAAAAAAAAAAAACAGATGGGAGGAATGAAAAAGAGAAGAGAAAAGCAATAGAAACAAGAAACAGAAAAACAAGAAGAAAACAATAAAGAAATGAATTTATAGAGGAATGGGTTTATAGGAATCTTTATTTTTAGGCTCATTGTAGTCAGTTATTAAAGGAACTAAAATCTCCCATCTTTTGAATGTCTACAACTTGATCATGACCATTTCAATACAGATTATTTGGGATATAAATTTTAAAGATCTTATTTGAAGTAATAATTCATCAAATTTTTTCAGTAGTATTGGTTTCATTAACAGCTTGTTTTGATGTAGAATATTTACTCACAGAAGACTTTATATTCTTTATTTACAACGTTATGTTATGAGAGAATCTGAGTTCAAGAAAATGAATTGTTTATACATTTGCCAGTTATTACTTTTATAATGTTGTATATATCTTTGAGTGTATATTTTTAAATCACACTTTAAAGTATGATTTAAAATGGAAGAACTTCAAGCTTCTCTCCATTTCATTTGATGTTGGCTACTGGCTTGCTGTATATTGCCTTTATTATTTCTAGGTATGGTCCTTGTATGCCCGTTCTCTCCAGAACTTTTAGCATGAAGGGGTGTTGGATTTTGTCAAATGCTTTTTCTGCATCTAGCGAGATTATCATGTGTTTTTTTTTCTTTCATCTTGTTTATGTGGTGAATTACATTGATAGACTTTCGTATATTGAACCATCCCTGCATTCCAGGGATGAAGCCTACTTGATCATGGTGTATGATACTTTTGATGTGTTCTTGAATTCGGTTTGCTAGTATTTTATTAAGTATTTTTGCATCTATGTTCATGAGGGAGATTGGTCTGAAGTTCTCTTTCTTTGTTGGGTCTTTGTGTGGTTTAGGAATCAGAATGACAGTGGCCTCATAGAATGAGTTTGGCAGTGTTCTTTTTGTTTCTATGTGGTGGAAGAGTTTGAAAAGTAATGGTGTTAGTTCCTCTTTGAAGGTCCGGTAGAATTCCGTGCTAAAGCCATCTGGCTGCAGGCCCTGCACTTCCTATATAAGCAGATATATTTATCCCTCTCAGGTCTCTGAGGTGGTTGAAGAATAGACAGCTACAGTCTCATAGTTAAATTTTGAGTTGTTTAGGAATCAAGAGGGTGTTATAGATCTAAGAAGATATTCTTAAAAGTGTGTTGCAAGTTAGTATGAATGTTGAGTCAGATATAGACCTTTAAACTCATGGAGATGGTTAGATAGTAGAATGTTAAAGTCAGGGGCCAAATATGTATAAACTGGACATTGGGAAGGTATACTGGGCCATTTAACTCTCATAAATGTGGCATATTTATATCTGTTGTTTTGTATAGTATTTACTGTTATAAGAGAAGGAACCATCTGTTGGACTGAAAGGGGAAACTTCTGGAGGGAAGAGGGTGGAAGGGCGGGATAGGAAGGGGGAATAGGGAGGGGTTTGTGACTGAGATGTAACTTGAAGAAAAAAAAAAGTATTTTAAAAAAATGAATGTGGGTAGGTAGGGGAAATGGCTCAGTAGTCAAAAGCACTTGGTTCAAAGCCTGAAACTTGATTTCTATCTCCAGAATCTTACGTGGTTGAAATTGTCTTTCCCTGCATATGTGCACCATGGCATGCACATGTTTGTTCACACATGCACACAATAAATAAACATGCAATAAAAACATTTTTTGAAGATGGAAAAAAAATTAGGTGACCATAAGTGTGTGGGTCTATTTCTGGATCTTCAACTTGATTCCATTGATCTACTGGTCTGTTTCTATACCAATACCATGCTGTTTTTACTACTATTGCTCTGTAGTACAGCTTGAAATCTGGGATGGTGATACCTCCAGATGTTTTTTTTATTGTACATGATTGATTTAACTATTCTGGGCTTTTTGCTGTTCCATAGATTTTTATTTTTTATTTTTATTCTATTTTTTATTCTTTTTAATCTGCTTGTCTGCTTATTTGTTTGTTTGTTTTTTAGTTTTCTCTCCCGGGCAATGAGATGCTTTTCACTGGTAGTACTGCCTCATAGACCCCCAATGTATGAGTAGGCTCTTGGCCCTCATACGACCTCTGAACTGAGCTGAGGGACTGTTACATAGGGACACTCCACTCCAGAGAAATGGGATGGAAGGGTTAGGGGGTAAAGAAAAAAAAAAATGAAATGTGAAGTTTCGGCCGTTTGCTACTAATTGTCATAAACTGTTTAGGATAATTAAGAAATGCAAACTAATAGTCATGCTAGCCTGTCATTGTGTTAGGTACTATGACAGTCTATTATAGTTATTTTCTAAGCTAATCAGAAATAAAGTTGGTAAGAGACAAGCAACATCTGCTTATCCTAATATAAGAGATAGATAGGGCCTCTTTAAAAACCTCAAGAGATCTGCAGAATATGGCATTCAAAGATGTTTTCTTAACTTTAGATTGTTTTTATCGAGACATATCAACTCCTGACAGCACCCGCTATTCTACTCCAAGTAGAAGATGAGCATCGAAGAATCTCCAGTGGGAGATGATTGAATTAGTCTCAAGCCTATCTCTTAGCAGGAAAAACCCCTTGCTCCAAGTGTAGACAGAATGCTGTACAAAAAGGACAAAACTTGGAAGCAGGTAAGTCGACAGCCTAGCTCAGCCAAGACAGTGTAGGCAAGTCCTTCATAACCCCTGCTCTACAATCAATGTCTGTCAGAGAAATGGGGCCAAATGAGTGAAGATCGATGCTGTAATGTATGGAGATAAAATGGGAACTGTCCAGGCAGCCACTGGTATGTCATTTCTTAGTTCTGGAAGCTGCAGGCCATGTACTTTCTATAAAATCAGATATATTTATCCCTCTCAGGTCTCTGAGGTGGTTGAAGAATAGATAACTAGAGTCTCATAATTAAATTTTTAGTTGTTTAGGAATCAAGAGAGTGTTATAGATCTAAGAAGTTGTTTTTAAAATTGTGTTGCAAGTTAGTATGAAAGTTGAGTTAGATATAGAACTTTAAAATCACGGAGATGGTTAGATAGTAGAATGTTAAAGTCAGGTGCCAAATACATTTGGACTGGACATTGGGAATGTATGCTAAGTCATATAACCCTCATAACCATGGCCTAATTATGTCTGTTGTTTTGTACTGTATTTATTATTATAAGAGAAAGAGCCATTTGTTGGACTGAAAGGGGGAGTGGTTGGGGGAAATAAAATATACTTTAAATTTAAAAAAAAGGGAAGAGGATGGGGGGTTGAGAGTGGGAAGGTGGGACTGGAGGGGGGAGTAGGGAGGGGATTGCGATTGAGATGTAACTTGAAGAAATAAAATATAAAGTAAAAAAAATAAAATAAAAAATAAAATGGAAGAACTTCTATAATCTTGTCTCAAACCCAAAGTAACTCTATTATTTTGCTAAAAAAATGGAATTACTCTGTTTCCTTAGGGTAAAAACATTTAAATTGAATATTACAGCATGATGGTGACTGGCACGTGTGCTGTCTCAGTGGTGGAAAATCAAGCTCAGTCACTGTGGAGCTGTCCTAATGCTGCAAACCATTCTGAGGAACACAGTCCTCATCTGTGTTCAACCTGAAATCACTAGAGCTAGCAATGTCCCCATTGCAATCACTAGAGCTAGCAATGTCCATCATTCCTCATGCTCAGGCACCTAAGCATGAGGAATGGTCAGCCAGAACACCAGTCCTGCTCTCCGTTTTGGGAGGATCCCTACCCTTGGGTCTGAATGAAGCAGGATCTCAGCTTGTACCCTTATCCTCCAGTCAATGGGCCTCCCTAGATTTCTAAATTCCAGCATCCACAGTCATGCTTACCCCCACAAGAAAACCACCAAGTCCACAGGAACAGCAAGCTTAGTGGGATTTTCTTTCCGGGGGATTCCACCATGGTGGTGGCCAGCTCCTGTAGTGCCTGAGCAGCTAAGTTCACAATGAATTGTACTGAGTCACAGTGCTGTTTACTAAAGGACACAGACTGCATCTGTGTCTCCCCCCTACCCTGAATGCTAGGACCAGCCAGACCCTTGAACCAGGTACCCCAGCTACAGCTGCGTGAGACCAAGCTCAGTCACAGTGGAGCTGTCCTGAGGCACAGCCCTGCTGAGGGACACAAAGCATGTCTGGAGTCCCTGGCAAGGGTTGAGGCTGACCACGCCTTGAACCAGGCACCCAGGCTACAGTGGCAGGGGGCAAACTCAGTCAAGACAGAGCTATCCTGATTCACTGTGCTGTTGACTGAGTGGTGGTGACTGCATCTATCTTTCCCAGGCAAATGCTGGCACTGACCTCCCCCACAAAGCAGACACTTGGACTACAGGAATAGCCAGACTCAGGTTTATAGATCTCAAGGGAACATCCTCCTGGCTCCAGCCTTTAGTCTGCAGCTCCACCAGCCTTCCAGAAGAGACCCACTAGATCTCAGAATCATATAAGTTAGAAACCCATAGCCTACCCCAATACCTAGCCTGAGAGCCTAATGGGAAAACAGTAAGCAGAAGTGAGCTGGGAGAAAACACTGAGACCCAGCCTCCAGAACAAGGTCCCACCCACCCATCTTCCTGTGGAGGTCTATAGTTCACCAGGGGCATAGGGCCTCCAAACCAAAGCTCCTTCCTTGGCACCAGGTCCAGCATGCACCAGGATCAACCAGTCAACAACAAACCCAGCCAGATGGCTAAAGGTTAGTGAAAGAATAAAACCAACAAAAAAAGAGGGGAGGGGGATATTACATTACTAAAATCCAGCTATCCTAGTATAACAGGCCCTGTAGCCTAATACAGCTGAAATACAAAAAAATGATGACAAATTTTACTTATGAAAACGATAGAGACCTTAAACGAAGGAAATAAATCCCTTAAAGAACTTATGGAACTCACAATCCAACAGATGAAGGCAATGAAGAACTCCCTTAAGGAAATCCAGGAAAATCAAACAGAAGAAGGAAAGGGATAAACTCATTGAAGAAATAACAAGAAATAACAGGCAATAACAATTAAGCTGGAGAAGGAATTAAATAATAAATAAATAAATAAATAAATAAATAAATAAATAAATAATAAAGTTTATGATCTGGAAATGGAAATGGAAGTAATAAAGAAAACACAAACAAGGGAATCCAAGATGGCGGTGGCCCGTGGAAACATTTTGAATGCTGGGAAAACATCTATAAAGCCACAGGGTTATAAGACACTGAGCAACAATTTGAGTGATTTGAATGCGCTGGGTTTCACCCTGTTACCCAGGGATTATTAAAAGTTCCTGGGCAGGACTCTCCTCCCTTCCCTCGGACTCTCAGCAAAACAGACCAGCAGAAGCCTCTGAATCTGGGAATCAGGAATCATCACCAGGAAAGCCTCAGGGTAAAAGCTAATCAATTACCCAGCAGACAGATCGAAACTCCAGACAGAGTTACTCACAAGCCTCCTGGGCCCCCAGATTCCAAGCAGGTGTCCCAGCTATTTAACGAAGGGTCCTGGACCCTGGGGTGGGGATGGGGGAGCAGAATGCACTCTTAGTGAAACCACAGCACAGTAACAGGCAGGGCAGCACAGCACCCCGCGGATCCAGTCCACAGATCAGGATTGCCTGGGGAGGTTCACAGTTGCATTTTGGAAAGGGCAAGTAAATTTGGGCTTTCCACAGAGAGGCATTGGGCATACATACAGGCCCCCTCCATTGGATTTACCCCTCCATTGGATTTACGGACACAGGGAAAACATTGAAGCTTGTCGGAGCAGCAGGATACGCTTCCAGCAGAGCTGCAGCATACTGGAACCTGGAAAGCAGTGGTCCCAAATTGCCAGTCTCCAAAACCAGCTCCATACAGACATAGGTGGAGCTGTGAGAGTGCCAGAAAAGTGAGCGGCAGCCTTTCTGGAAGGCAGATCTTGTCTACACAGGGTCCAAGCCCTGGGCAAACTGTGGGGCTATTTTAGACCCCTTTGTGAGTTCTGGCCCTTCTGGTGGGAAACCAGAGCCTAAGCATATTTAGTTCCACCTCTGGATCAGTGAAGTTTTGGCCTGGGGGACACTGCTGAGGGATGGACCTTAAGGGCTTGGAGTTGGGTCCTTTCAAGACTCCAGCCAGCGGACTCAACAACCAAACTTGGGACCTCCAGAACTCACAGATTCTGTGCCTGGACACACAGGACCACACCAGCAGAGCCACTGCAGGATGAATACTCAGTGTGCAACATAGAGAGACCTGACTTGTGAGCAGTAAAACAACCCTGGGCCATTCCTCCTTGCCTGGGAGTAGGCTGCACCATCTCACAGTGCTTCTGGATATTAGATGCACATTGACCCTGAGAAGCCCCTAAGAACAGCTGGATAGGACCACAAACACAGTCCCGACACATAAGCTTCAAGGGAGCTACAACCCCACCCAACATTCTGTGGCCTACCAACCTGCACTATCAACTGTACAAAGAGCAGTTGGATCCCAGGAACATACAGGAACACATCCCACCATATCCCCTCACCTGAGTCCCCAATTGAAACAAAATGGGAAGGGGTGAGCTCTGGGAAACACACTGAGAACTTCCACACAAGACCTCATCCAGCCAGTGGAAAGCAACAGATCACCAAGCGATAGGACTGCTACACCAAAGTGCCCCCTTAGGAACCAAACCCAGAAGGCACCACGAACAAGCAGCCAAGAACAACCAAATGGCTAAAGGTCAGAGAAATAACAGAAGTCAGGGATATATGACTCCAACAAACCATGCTACTGCAGCAAGTCCTGACCACCTCACCACAGCTGAAACACATGAAAATGATGACAATTCTACATTATGGAAAGTGATAGAGTCTTTTCAAGAAGAATTTAAATCTATTAAGGAATTCAAAGAATTCACAATTTTACAAGCAAAAGCAACGGATAATACAATCAGAGAGCTCCAAGCTAACGTGGCTCAACTTGAACAGGAAAAAGAAAGGGCAATGAAAGATTTCCAGGAAAAGACAAGCAAATTGGAGCAGGAAATGTACAAAACAAATAAAATCATTCAAGTCATGAAAACGGAAATGGAAACAATAAAGAAAACAAAAAGTTAAGAGTGGAAGTGGAGAATCAAGGGAAGAGAACAGGAACTACAGATATGAGTATCAAAAACAGGATACAAGAGATGGAAGACAGGATATCAGGCACGGAAGATTCGATGGAAGAAATCAGTACAACATCCAAAGAAAATGAGAAAGCCAAAAAAGCTCTCACCCATAACATCCAAGAAATCAAGGACACAATGAAAAGAAGGAACCTAAGAATTATAGGCATAGAGGAAAGAGAAGACTCCCGACTCCAAGGTCCAGGAAACATCTTCAACAAAATCATAGAAGAAAACTTCCCAAACCTAAAGAAAGAGATGCCAATAAAAATCCAAGAGGCTTACAGAACAACAGACAGATAAGATCAGAAAAGAAACTCTTCTTCCACATAATAATTGAAACTCCAAATGTACAGAAAAAAGAAAGAATATTAAAAGCTGTAAGAGAAA
Organism: Lophiomys imhausi; assembly: GCA_907164525.1. NCBI lineage: Eukaryota > Metazoa > Chordata > Mammalia > Rodentia > Muridae > Lophiomys > Lophiomys imhausi. Next base: position 589,762 of record CAJQZJ010000237.1, on the reverse strand, counting down.
AAGGTCAAGTAACATATAATGGCAGACCCATCAGAATTACATCTGACTTCTCCTCAGAAACTTTAAAGGCAAGAAGGGCCTGGACAGATGTCCTACAAGCCCTGAGAGAACGTAGGTGCCCAGCCAGACTATTTTACCCAGCAAAACTCTCCAAAATTCAACATAAATGGAGAAAACAAGATATTCCATGACAAAATCAAATTTAAACAATATCTACCCACAAACCCAGCCCTACAGAAGATCCTAGAAGGAAAACTCAAACCTAGAAAAGATAACTACACCCAAGAAAACAGAGGAAAGAGAAAAATCCACAGCAACTAAACCAAAGGAAAAACAGGATGACCACCAATACCAAAATACGGGAAATAACAACCCCTGGTCACTAATATGCATCAACATCAATGGACTCAACTCCCCAATAAACAGACACAGACTTACAGATTGGAGCCATAAACAAGACCCATCATTTTGCTGCATACAAGAAACACATCTCAATAACAAAGATAGACACTACCTCAGAGTAAAGGCCTGGGAAAAGGTATTCCAAGCAAATGGACCCAGGAAGCAAGCTGGAGTAGCCATCCTAATATCAAACAAAATAGACTTCCAACTGAAGTTAATAAAAAATGACTGAGAAGGGCATTACATACTTGTTAAAGGAAATATTCATCAAGAAGACATCTCAATATTGAACATCTATGCCCCAAATACAAAGGCACCTACATTTGTAAAAGAAACTCTCCTAAAACTTAAATCGCACATTGACCCCACACATTAGTAGTGGGAGACTTCAACACCTCACTCACAACAATGGACAGATCATCAAGACAGAAACCAAACAGAGAAATAATGAGTCTAACAAGCTCTTGAACTAAATGGACTTAACAGATATCTACAGAACATTTCACCCAAACACAAAAGAATACACCTTCTTCTCAGCACCACATGGAACCTTCTCCAAAATTGACCCTGTAGTCGGACAAAAAGATAGCCTCAACAGATACAAAAAAAAAAAATTGAAATAACCCCTTGTATCTTAAAAGACCACCATGGAATAAAGCTGGACTTGAAAGGCAACACAATAAACAGAAAGCCTACACACTCATGGAAATTGAACAACTCTTTACTAGACTACTGGGTCAGGGAAGAAATAAAGAAGGAAATCAAAGACTTCTTAAAACCCAATGAAAATGAAGGCACAACATACCCAAACCTATGGGATACAATGAAAGCTGTGCTACGAGGAAAGTTCATAGCACTAAGTGTCATCAAAAAGAAAATTGTGAGACTCTAGCTGTCTATTCTTCAACCACCTCAGAGACCTGAGAGGGATAAATATATCTGCTTATATAGGAAGTGCAGGGCCTGCAGCTTCCAAAACTAAGAAATGACATACCAGTGACTGCCTGGACAGTTCCCATTTTCTCTCCATACATTCCTGCATCAATCTTCAGCCTTTGGGTCCTGTTTCTCTGACAGACATTTGTTGTAGAGCAGGGATTATGAAGGACTTACCTACCCTGTCTTGGCAGAGCTAGGCTGTCGACTTCCCTGCTACCAAGTTTTGTCCTTTTTGGACAGCAGTCTGTCTGCAGTTGGAGCAAGGGGTTTTTTCATGCCAAGAGATAGGCTTGCCACTAATTCAACCGTCTCACACTGGAGATTCTTTGATGCTTATCTTCTACTTGGAGTAGAATAGGGGGTGCTGTCAGGAGCTGATATGTCTCGATATCAAAAAAAAGAGTCTCATATTTAAATTTTGAGTTGTTTAGGAATCAAGAGGGTGTTATAGATCTAAGAAGATACTCTTAAAAGTGTGTTGCAAGTTAGTATGAATGTTGAGTCACATATAGACCTTTAAACTCATGGAGATGGTTAGATAGTAGAATGTTAAAGTCAGGGGCCAAATATGTATAAACTGGACATTGGGAAGGTATACTGGGCCATTTAACTCTCATAAATGTGGCATATTTATATCTGTTGTTTTGAATAGTATTTACTGTTATAAGAGAAGGAACCATCTGTTGGACTGAAAGGGGAAACTTCTGGGGGGAAGAGGGTGGAAGGGCGGGATAGGAAAGGGGAATAGGGAAGGGTTTGTGACTGAGATGTAACTTGAAGAAAAAAAAATAAAGTATTTAAAAAAAAAGAAAACAGATGGAAGCTGCCATGACCCTAAAAAAATAAAAAAAAGTTTTGTTACTCTAGACACTCCCCAAAAGCCATGTGTTGCACCATTCCATACTCTAGAATCCAGAATTGAATAAAAGAAGAAAACAAACTCAAAAAAAAGAAAAGAAAAGAAAATTGTGACAGCTCATATTTGCGAACTAACAGCTAAACTGGGTGAATTGGAAAAAAAAAATCAAACACTCACAAGAGGAGCAGAAGACAGGAAATCATCAAACCTAGGGATGAAAAAAAAACAACTTAGAAACAGAAAGAATGATATAAAGAATCAATGAAACCAAGAGTTGGTTCTTCAAGAAAACCAACAAAATAGACAGAATCTTAGCCAAATTAACTAAAAGGCAGAAGGAAAAAACCTAAATCAGCAAAATCAGAAATGAAAAGGGAGCAATAACAACAGACAATGAGAAAATCTAGAGAATATCTGGGTCCGACTTTAAAATCTATACTCTACCAAATTTGAAAACTTAAGTGAAATGGTTTTTCTTGATAGATTCCACCTACCAAAGCTAAATCAAGATCAGGTTAACAGATTAAACAGTCCTATAACCCCTAAGGAAATAGAAACAGTCATTAAAAATCTCCCAACCAAAAAAAGCCCAGAGCCAGATGGTTTTAGCACAGAATTCTACCAGACCTTCAAAGAGGAGCTAACACCAATAGTCTTTAAACACTTTCACCAAATAGAATCAGAAAGAACACTGCCAAACTTTTTCTATAAGGCCACAGTCACCCTGATTCCTAAACCACACAAAGACCCAACAAAGAAAGAGAACTTCAGATCAATCTCCCTCATGAACATTGATGCAAAAATACTTAATAAAATACTAGCAAACCAAATTCAAGAACACTTCAAAAGTATCATACACCATGTACAAGTAGGCATCATCCCAGGAATGCAGACTTTCAACCTATGAAAGTCTATCAATGTAATTCACCATATAAACAAGATGAGAGAGAAAAACCACATGATAATCTCACTAGATGCGGAAAAAGCATTTGATAAAATCCAACACCCCTTCGTGCTAAAGGTTCTAGAGAGAACAGACATACAAGGGCTGTACCTCAAAATAATAAAGGCAATATACAGCAAGCCAGTGGCCAATATCAAATTAAATGAAGAGAAACTTGAAGCATTTACTCTAAACTCAGGGACAAGACAAGGATGCCCACGTTCACCATATCTCTTCAATATATTACTTGAAGTACATGCTAGAGCAATAAGACAACTAAAGGAGATCAAGGGGATACAAATTGGAAACGAAGAAGTCGAATTATCCCTATTTGCAGATGATATGATAGTATACCTAAGTGACCCCAAAAATACCACCAGGGAACTCTTTCATTGATAAACACCTTCAGCAAGGTGGCTGGATACAAAATTAATTCAAAAAAAATCAGAAGCCCTTCTTTATACAACAAACAAATGGGCTGAGAAAGAAATAAGGGAAACAACTCCCTTCACAATAGCCACAAACAATATAAAATACCTGGGTGTAACTCTAACCAAGCAAGTAAAGGACCTGTACAACAGGAACTTCAAGCCCTTGAAGAAAGAAATTGAAGAGGCCTTTAGAAGATGGAAAGATATAACTTGCTCATGGATAGGTAGGATCAACATAAAAAAAAAATGGCCATCCTAACAAAAGCAATATACAGATGCTTAAAAATCTCCCAACTAAGAAAGCCCAGGGCCAGATGGTTTTAGCACAGAATTCTACCAGACCTTCAAAAAAGGAGCTAACACCAATACTCTTCAAACTCTTTCACCAAATAGAATCAGAAAGATCACTGCCAAACTTGTTCTATGAGGCCACAGTCACCCTGATTAATAAACCACACAAAGACCCAACAAAGAAAGAGAACTTCAGATAAATCTTCCTCATGAACATTGATGCAAAAATACTTAATAAAATACAGGCAAACTGAATTCAAGAACACTTCAAAAGTATCATACACCATGTTCAAGTAGGCATCATTCCAGGAATGCAGGGATGGTTCAACATATGAAAGTCTATCAACGTAATTCACCATATAAACAAGTTGAAAGGAAAAAAACCACATGATAATCTCACTAGATGTGGAAAAAGCATTTGACAAAATCCAACACCCAAATCCAATTGCAATTCAATGCAATTCCTATCAAAATACCAACACAATTTTTTATAGACCTGGAAAAAGCTATTCTCAATTTCATCTGGAACAACAAAAAATCCAGAATAGCTAAATCAATCTTGAACAATTAAAAAAAATATCTGGAGGCATCACCATCTCATATTTCAAACTGTGCTACAGAGCAATAGTACTAAAAATAGCATTGTACTGGTATAGAAACAGACCAGTAGATCAATGGAATCGAATTTAAGACCCAGAAATGGACCCACACACCTATAGCTACCTAATTTTGGACAAAGAAGCCAAAACTGAACAATGGAAAAAGAAAGCATCTTCAACAAATGGTGCTGGTCCAACTGGATGTCCATTTTTAAAAGAATGAAATTAGACCCATACTTATCACCTCATACAAAACTTAAGTCCAAGTGGATCAAAGCCCATAATATAACCCCTGTCACACTAAATCTACTAGAAGAGAAAGTTGGAAAGCCCTCAAAATCTTTGTACAGGTGACAACTTCCTGAACAGAACACCAATAGCTCAGGACCTAAGAACAATAATTAATAAATGGGACCTCATGAAACTGAAAAGCTTCTGTAAGGCAAAAGACACTGTCATTCGAACAAAATGGCAGCCTACAGATTGGGAAAAAATCTTACCAACCCCACGTCTGACAGAGGGCTAATATCCAAAATTTACAAAGAACTCAAGAATTTAAATGCCAAGAAACCACATAATCCAATTAAAAAATTGTGGTAAGAGCTAAACAGAGAATTCACAAAGAAGGTATTCCTAAAAACTGATAGACTCTTGAAGAAATGCTCAACATCCTTAATCATCAGAGAAATGCAACTCAAGACAACTCGAAGATTCCATCTCACACCTGTTGGAATGGCTAAGATCAAAAGCTCATATGACAACACATTCTGGCAATGGTTTGGAGAAAGGGGAACCCTCCTCAATTTTTGATGGGAGTGCAGGCTTGTGCAATCACTATGGAGGTCAGTCTGTCGATATCTTAGAAAACTTGTAATAGCTCTGCCTCAGGATCCAGCCATACCACTTCTGGGCATACATCCAAATGACTCCTCACCGAATCACAAGGAAGTTGCCTCATCTATGTTCATAGCAGCCTTATTTGTAATAGCTAGAGACTGGAAACAACCCATATATTCCTCAACTGAAGAATGGATTAAAAAACTGTGGTAAATCTACACAATGGAATACTACTCAGCTATCAGAAACAAGGAGTCATGCAATTTGCAGCCAAATGGATGAAACTAGAGAAGCTCATCCTGAGTGAGCTAACCCAAACTCAGAAGGATGCACATGGCATCTATTCACTTATAGTCATATTTAGCTATATAGTACAGGATATCTATACTACAACCAACGCACCAAAGGGAACATGGACATAGATTTTTTTTTTGTTTTCGTTTTGTTTTATTTGTTTGCGTGTGTGTGTGTGTGTGTGTGTGTGTGTGTGTGTGTGTGTGTTTTGTTGTTTTTTTGTTTTTTTTTTTTAGTTTTCTATCCCTGGCAATGAGACCCTTTTCACTGGTGGTACTGCCTTGTAGGTCCCCAGTGTGTGAGGAGGCTTTTGGCCCTCATATGACTTCTGAACGGGGGCGGGGGACTGTTATGTAGGGACACTCCACTCCAGAGGAGTGGGAAGGAAGGATTAGGGGTAGAAGGGTGGGAGGGAGGGGGTGAGAAGGGGGAAATAGGGCAATATGATGGAGATGTAACCTGAAGCAACAAATAAATAAATTAAAAAAAAAAGAAAAGAAAAAGAAAGCACAAACAGACATAATTGAGAAGGTGGAAAACCTAGGAATGAGAACAGGAATTACAGACACAAGCATCACCAATAGGATATAAGAGATGGAAGAAAGTCTCTCAGGCATAGAAAATACAATGGTAGAAATCAATACATCAGTCAAAGGAAATGTGAAATGTGAAAACCTGTCTCAAAACATTCAAGAAATCAAGGACTCAATGAAATGATGAAACAGAAGAATAATAAGAATAGAAGAAAGAGAAGACTCCTGAATCCAAAGAGTAGAAAATATTTTCAGAAAAAAACATAGAAGAACATTTCCTCACCCGAAAGACAGAGATGCTTATAAATTTTCAGGAGGCTAACAGGATGCCAAATAGATTAGACCAGAAAATAAATTCTTCTTTTACATAATAATTGAAACTCTAAATATATAGAACAAAGAAAGAATATTAAAATCTGCAAGAGGAAAAGGTCAAGTAACACATAAACGCAGACCTATGAGAAACATACTCAACTACTCTTCAGAAATCCTAAAAGCCAGAATGGCTTTGTCTTGCAGACCCTAAGATTCTGCAGATATCAGCTTAGACTACTATACCCAGCAAAATTTTCAATTACCATAGATAGAGAAAACAAGATATTTCATGAAAAACACAAATTAAAAAAAATTTCTAGCCACACATCCAGCCCTACAGAAGTTCCTAGAAGTAAAACTTCAACCCAGGGAAGATAACTACAACCAAGAAAACACAGGAAACAAATAACCCCACTGAAGCAAAATCAAAAGAAAAGATACATACAAACACACTACCATCACCTACATCAAAATAACATCATTAACAATCAATGGTCATTAATATCTCTTAGTATAAATAGACTTAACTCCCCAGTAAAAATCACAGACTAACAGAATGGACTCGTAAACAGGACCCAGGCACTTAATGTAATTTGATTTTTGACAAAGAGGCCAAAACCATACAATGAAAAAAGGAAACCATCTTCAACAAATGGTGCTGGTCTAACTGGATGTCTACATGTAGAAGAATGCAAGTAGACCCTGGACAAAACTCAAGTCCATGTTGATCAAAGACCTCAAGATAAAACAGAATGCACTAAATCTAATAGAAGAGAAAGTGGGGAAAAGCCTTGAACTCATTGGTACAGAAGATAATTTCCTGAACTGAACACCAATAGTTCAGGCACTAAGATCAACAATCAGTAAATGGTACCTCATGAAATTGAGAATCTTGCATAAAGCAAAGGACACTGTCAATAGAACAAAATGGCTGCCTACTGATTGGGAAAAGAGCTTCAGCAACTCTATATTAGACAGAGGGCTAATATCCAAAATATATAAAGAACTCAAGAAATTAAACACCAACAAACCAAATAACTCAATTAAAAATGGGGTACAAATCTAAACCAAGTATTCACAACAGATGAATCTCTAATGACCAACAAGCACTTAAAGAAATGGTCAACTCCATTAATCTTCAGGGAAATGCAAATCAAAATGACTCTGAGATTCCATCCTATACTTATCAGAATGCCTATGATCAAAAACTCAAGTGACACCACATGCTGGCAAGGGTGTGGAGAAAGGTGTACACTCATTTACTGCTGGTAGGCATGCAAACTTGTACAACCACTCTGTAAATCAATCTGTCAGTACTTCAGAAAATTGGGAACAATTCTACCTCAGCACCCAACGTACCACTCCTGGGCATATACCCAAAAGATGCTCGACTATACTACAAGGTCACTTGTTCTACTGTGATCATAGCACCTTTATTCATAATAGCCAGAAACTGGAAACAACCCAGATGTTCCTCAACTGAAGAACTGATAAACAAACTGTGGAACATTTACGCAGTAGAATACTGTTTAGCCATTGAAAACAAGAAAATCTTGCAATTTGAAGGCAAGTGGATGAAAAGATCATCCTGAGTGAGGTAACCGAGACCCTGAAATACACACATGGACTGTACTCATTTATAAGTGGATATTAGCCATATATTACAGGACGACCATATTACAACCCACAGATTCTGTAAAACTAAGTAACAAAGTGGGCCCAATACAGGATGTTTCAATTTCACTCAGAAGGAAAACAGAATAGACACCACAAGTGGATAAAGCGATGGAACCAAGTTGGAGGGGGTGTAGGGAGGGGAACAAGGACAGTGATCAGGGATGGAAGAGCAGGAGATATAGGTGAGAGGCTAAGAGAGGGAAGGGAAATTGATGGGGGAATCTTTTAAATAAGTGGGAGAACTCCGACAGGGTACACCCTTGGAGGATAAGAGGGTGAATCTGGATAAGACTCTTAGAAGTGAGGGACAGGGAAATGGAAGTAGATACTTCAAAGCCTAATAGGACTCCCAGTGGAGGAAGGGAGGAAGCGAACCCACCCACAAAACTTTGACCCATAATTTTCCCAGCCTACAATTGTACAGGAATAAAGATGTAACAGTGACAAAGAGAAGGACCAATCAATGACTGGGACAACTTGAGAACCACCCCATGAGAGTGAGCCAACCCCTGGACTGCTAATGATACTCAGATATGCTTGCAAACAGGAGCCTACCATAACGGTCCTATGAGAGGCTCTACCCAGCAGCAGATCAAACAGATGCTGAGGCCTCAGTCAAACATTAGGCAGCTGGACCTAGGCATCACACACAAATGCAGCTGATTGACAGCTCAGTCTTCTAATGAGTATCCAAACAAGTGGAGAGAGTACTGTCTTTTGATATGGACTCTGTTGTCAGATTGCAGACACTTCCCCCTATTGGGGTTGCAATGTCTGGCTCTTAGGCCTGATCTGACTTGATGAAGTGGAGTGGGTTGGTATGGGGAGGGGCAGCTCCCATTTTCTGAAGAAAAGTGAGAGCAGGGGAAAGAGGAAGAGGATGGGAGGATTGGACTAGGAGGACAGGAGGGAGGGGGTCAGGATCAGATTGTAAAATGAATTAATAAATACAAAAAGAGACATTTAAACTAAAAACATTCATTCTACTGCATTAGGCAATTGATCAGAAAATGATGAGCAGCTGAATGTCTATAAATTGTAAAATTTTTTGATTTGTAATCAGCATCAGAACAAATAGGACAAGGCTTATAAATGATTATTTTGCTTAATTTTATGTCTACTATCATGCATGTAACATGAAAAATTTCAAACAATAGACAGAAATAAAGTGAAAGGGAAAGACAAAAGAAAGACTTGCTTGAGTTCTGATTCTGCAATTTGCTAGCTGTGTGACCTGGGACAATTGATTTAATCTAGCTCAATATGTTTCTTGACATGGGAGCCTCTTGTGGGTATAAAACTGGGTGATGTTGCAAACATCTGTTCTTCCCAATAGTTGGAACAAAATGATCAAAATGAGATCCACTGAGCTGGGGAAACCTGGGAGACTTTGGACAGCATCACACAGAGTATCATGGTGCTTCATCACGGACAAACTGGTTTCTAATATCAGTGTCAGAAAGAGAGCTACACTTCAGTCTCAGAAAGTACAAAATAATCCTCTCATGTCTCACCGCAGTAGACAGAACTCTGAGGGAGAGAGACAGAATACAAACACAAAGTAGGGCACCAAAGAGAAAAAGCAGTAGCATTCCGGAATGGTAAATTAATATAGAGAATATTGCAGAATGTGTAGGAAAATGTAAACTTAAAAAGATCAATGATGAAAGAAAGCATTCTGCATGTCATGCATACACAGTGGCCAAATACAAATTAGAAAGCTTGCAAACATTAAGAACTATTATTAAATAAAAATATCAAATAAATGCATACACACAGACATACATATTTAAGTGAAAATGAAAGACATTTCAAACAAACATTTTATTGTTTCCTTAGTTTGTCAGCTTGTATGGTAGTATACCTGTATATACATACATAATTTACTATACAACAATTGTACACCAGTTTCATTCCAGAGTCCAGTAATTCTTGTTTGCTATGTTGTATCCTGATTGTTCTACCAACTTCTCAGTTACTTAAATAACTTACTGAATGTCACTATTTTATGTGACTATAGTTAAAAGGAGGGGATTATCCTGTAGAAATTTAGTTGAAATACTTGAGTGTTGGATGCATAAATGTTGCTAAACAAGTTCTTTAGTAAGCTTTGTTTATGTCTGGGAATACATCTCGTGAAAGAAAGCCATTAAGATTTAGCTATACTTAAACATACCTTGATTGTGAAAATGTCATTCAACTAAAAGTGTTCCTGCTCTATGACTTTCTTAAGAAACATTTGTTAAATAATGCCTATTGAAAAGAAAACAAATTTCATCAGTTTGGTTCCCAATATGAGTCATTCAGATTAAATGTAAACTTTACTGTAAGTAGAGTAGACATGTTCTTATGTTAGGATGTTCCCACATTTAATTTTAGAAAACATTATTTTATTAATACTATAGTTGATCATTGAAATATAAGAACATTAATGTGTTTTCATTGACTTTCTAGTACCATCACGAAGCTATAGCAAAACAGAAAAAGAATAGAATGTGTACCTTGATTTCAGATTTTGGAAAATACAATATCTAAGAGATATATTAGTATCTCTTATGAATGAAGAGATATCTCAGCCATAAAACATTTGTCTGCAAGCATAAGAACTTAAATTCATTCTCTAGGATCCAGTTAAAATATTGATGTCATATGTGAATGTAATCCCAAAGACCGGCACAGATAGAAAGATCCTGTAACCCTTTTGGCCATCAATCTAGCTTTATTGGTGTGCCATGCCACCAATAGACCCCATTTCAATGGAAGTAGATTGTCTTTCTGAGAATGACATTCAAGGTTGTCTTCTGGACTCTACATATGCATACATACATATAGAAATGCACCAGCATACATGTACATTCATATACACACAAATATGCATAAACATATGCAAATAAAAACACACTCTAATGAACAAGTTCTCACACCATTCATTCAAGTAAAAGTTCTTGCCTGTTAGAAGGACATATTGTCAATTAAAGTATTGCAAGTAGAAAAATTCATGAAAAACTCAGTGATCTCATTTGGATTACTTATTTTTCTTATCCCTGTGGATCCAGTTATATTTTGCAAGCATAGAGGTGTTTAAGGAAATGCCCCTGTAAACTACAGTTTTAATTTTGGAATTTGGAGTGTGTGTGTGTGTGTGTGTGTGTGTGTGTGTGTGTGTGTGTGTGTGAAAACAAATATACTTAGTACAAATTTCAACAAAAGCTATTCACAAAACAACTTGAAAGTGAACATACTCTAGGCAATACTCTATGCTTGTCACTATCAGAATCTACTTGGGAAATTTCAGTAGTGCAGCTCCCTTCCAATTAAAGGGGATGTTAAGAAAGCATTCATTTGTCATTTGAGATCTCAAAATATATACACTAAAGGTTTGTTTAGCTCCAAAATATCAAAATAATTTCTTCTTTAATCTGGATTGAAAGGTAATACTTTATATATTGTCAAAAAAACAAATTTGCTCCAGGAAAAATATTACCTGACCCCCCCCCCCCAAAAAAAAAAGGTAATTGTCCCAGAGTTAGGATTAGGGCAGGGCTCTGTTCTTATCTTTCCAGGAGATTTAAAGCATCCATTCAAGGAATCCAGGGACAACTGGACAACGGAAACCTCAGCAGAAAACAGATCAGACACCAAAGAAGATGAGTGGCCCAGACGAACCAGTCCTGCAGACTTCCTCAATAGCAGTTTCCTCAAAAGTCTACAACCACAACAACTCAAAATCGCTAAGATCTTTCAGCTCCACAGACTGCTCCAGCCAAAACTTCAGTAAAGTTCTGAAGATCAGCTTCTGTCTATGAACTTCTTAGGACATCTAAATAGCTGAGCACAAAAGTACTGAATATCAAATGATTCTATTAATATTTTTAACCATTTTTCCATTCTTATTTGGGCCCCAAACAGGTTTACTACGTCCCAAATCAGCAGGAAGTCATTTTAAGAGAACAATGTCCCATCCCCAGAAGGTGGGGAGGGTGTTCTCCCCCTTTGGTTATTTGATAAATAATAGAAAATTTTGTTATTTAGGGGAAAAGACTACAAGCTGTTAAATGGTCTTGTCAAAAAGGTTTTGGAGGTTATACCCAGGAGGGACTTCTCTCTTTTTCTTTTCTATATCCTTTCCCTCCTATGTAGGAGTGAACAGACTTGAGAAAAATGGGACATAGACATAGTGTAGGAAAGATCAAGAAAAAAGGACAGATTATTGAATATGGCCTATGCCTTTGTATACTGATACAAAATTAATATTATATTTGGCTAAATTGGTATTGATCATTGTATATTAATGCAAAATTAAGATTGCATTTGGCTACATCGGTATTGATCTTTGTATATTGATACAAAACTAAGATTATATTTGGCCACGATGGTATTGGTCCTTGTATATTGATGTAAAATTAAGATTGTATTGGGCTACATTGGTATTGATCTTTGTATATTGATACAAAATTAAGATTATATTTGGCCACATTGGTATTGATCTTTGTATATTGATACAAAATTAAGGGTAATGCTTCTTAAAGGTATTGTTCCTAGTAATGCTTAAAAATGAAATGTCAAGTTTTGGCCTCTTGCTACCAACCATCATAAACTGTTTAGGATAATTAAGAAATGGAAACTAATAGTCATGCAAACTTGTCATTTTGTTAATTACTATGACAGTCTATCACAGTTATTTTCTAAGCTACTCAGAAATCAAGTTGCTAAGAGACAAGCAATATTTGCTTATCTAAATATAAGAGATAGATAGGGCATCTTCAAAAACCTCAAGAGATCTGCAGAATATGGCATTCAAAGATGTTTTCTTAACTTAAGATTTTTTGATATCAAGACATGTCATTCCTGACAGCACCCCGTATTCTACTCCAAGTAGATGAGCTTTGAAGAATCTCCAGTGGGAGATGACTGAATTGGTGGTAAGCCTTTCTCTTGGCAAGAAAAACCCCTTGCTTCAAGTGTAGACAGACTTCTGTCCAAAAAGGGCAAAACTTGGAAGCAGGTAAGTTGACAGCCTAGCTCTGTCAAGACAGGGTATGTAAGTCCTTCATAATTCCTGCTCTACAATAAATGTCTGTCAGAGAAACGGGGCCAAATGGCCGAAGATTGATGCTGTAATGTATGGAGAGAGAATGGGAACTGTCCAGGCAGCCACTGGTATGTCATTTCTTAGTTTTGGAAGCTGCGGGCCCTGCACTTCTTATATAATCAGATATATTTATCCCTCTCAGGTCTCTGAGGTGGTTGAAGAATAGATAGCTAGAGTCTCATAGTTAAATTTTGAGTTGTTTAGGAATCAAGAGGGTGTTCTGGATCTAAGAAGATATTTTTAAAATTGTGAGGCAAGTTAGTATGAAAGCTGAGTTAGATATAGAACTTTAAACTCATGGAGATGGTTAGATAGTAGAATGTTAAAGTCAGGTGCCAAATATATATTGAGTGGACATTGGGAATGTATGCTAAGCCATATAACTCTTATAATTGTGGCCTGTTTATTTCTGTTGTTTTGTATTATATTTATTGTTATAAGAAAAAGAACCATTTGTTGGACTGAAAGGGAGAGCTGTTGGGGGGAAAAAGAAAAACCTTAAACTAAAAAAAAAAAAAAAAGGGAAGAGGATGGAGGGTTGAGGGGGAGGAGGGTGGAAGGGTGGGACTGGAGGGGGGAGTAGGGAGGGGATTGTGATTGAGATGTAACTTGAAGAAATAAAAAATAAATTATTATATATAAAAAAGAAAAGAAAGCATTCATTTGTACATCTAAAGAGGGTCTGCCCATTTGTATTTCGCAAACAATGAGCTACAGAGATTTTACTTTACTATAAAACATACTAAATGTTGTTTTTAGTAATTTATGTTTATATAATAATGTATGGAAAATAGGCACATATTTAGGCTGATTTCCTGTTAGTTCCTCATCACTGAGAAATGTTGATAGTGTTCACCAGACATGGCCTGTGTACCTACTCTTATCCTGCTCAGTGTCTCCTTTCAACCTTGTTTTACATTTTATACTTCCACTGCTTTACTGTGTTTTAATGATTTGGGTTTTGTTCTAATATCATTGATGATAAATTAATTACCAAATACAAACAACCTCCATGATAGTGGTTTTCAACCTTCTTAATGCTGTGACCTTTTAGTACCGTTCCTCGTGATGGTGATGTGGTGACCCCCAACCATAAGATTAGTTTGCTGCTACTTCATAACTGCAATGTTTCTGCTCTTATGAAGCATAATGAAAATATCTGATGAGCATCACATCTGATATGTGACTCACAGGTTGAGAACCACTGCTCTATGATGTTGAGAATCACTGTTCTGTGACTCATTGATGGAGAATGACAGGCATTTCAAACCTAGGAAAGGTTTTTTTACATTTGTGTTTCAACTTTTTTGTGACCTTCATCCCCAAGTTTTCGTCTATTTCTACTCATACTGATATCTCAGGAATTTGTATAAATAACAGTCCCAGAAAGTCCCTGTGGATCTTCCCTCTGATGTGATTTTTGTATAGTTATAAAAGAAGTTTCCTTAACTAAAGTCTTAGAAAATGGTATCACATTTGTATGAATCAGTAATATCTGTCGGTTACATATCCTGAATTTAAAAGTAAAGTGTTCACATGAAAAATAAAACTTAGAACTGTGTCTAATACTTAGTGTCCTAGTACAATGTGTGTGGGCTGATCAACAGGACCAACACTTTCCCAGAATTCATGCTGGGAAGAATTTACCCCACTGAGTGGAATTTTAATAGAGTGGCTACCTTGCTAGGAAGGAGAATATTAATAAAGCTTTGGTCTAAAGTTTGAGGAGGTAGACTGTTTTTTTCTAGATTTTATTTGTTTCTTACTCTTATGCTCTTTTATAGGCAGGAAAACTGATGCCTGAGGATGTTAAAAAGTGGCATCACGCAAAGTGGGTTAGGGAAGTTTAAGCAAAGGTATTTTGTCAGACCCTGAGATCTCCAAGCATGTCTTCTCACCCTCTTTTCAGTGTTCCCTAGTGAGTGTCCTCCAGTGAAATCCTCCAGTTCTGGAACCAGAGTGTAGTTTATCTGATCCACAGATTGGTCCTCTATTTGAACTTGCCCACAACATTTACAAAGATCTGACAAGGATAAGGACCATATAAAGCCCTTGAATAGCCACCTGCATATTATGTGTCACCAAGTTCCTCTTTTCTTTTCTTTCTTCTGCAAAATTCCAGTTGGTACTAAGAGGTTTTGAAACTCACTTTCATACTAGCACTGTTGGCCTAACTCATTGGCTCTTCAATGTTATCCTATTTATACCAGGTCATTATATTTTACTTAATATGAAATTACAATGACTCACACATAAGTGCAACTTTCTTAGACTTAATTATACACCGAAGGATTATTAAAAATTTGACAGCACACTGTACATTGGTTCTCAATATTGAGTTCTCACTATTATGTTAATGTATACATGATATAAAAGAATATGGTTAGATAGTAGAATGTTAAAGTCAGGTGCCAAATGCATATGGACTGGACATTGGGAATGTATGCTAAGCCATATAACTCTCATAATTGTGGCCTATTTATTTCTGTTGTTTTGTATTGTATTTATTGTTATAAGAGAAAGAACCATTTGTTGGACTGAAAGGGGGAGCTGTTGGGGGGAAAAGATATACCTTAAACTTAAAAAAAGGGAAGAAGATGGGGGATTGAAGGGGAAGAGGGTGGGAGGGTGGGAGTGGAGGGGGGAGTAGGGAGGGGATTGTGATTGAGATGTAACTTGAAGAAATAAAAAAAAAATAAATTATTAAAAAATAACATGTTCCTCTGACTGTACACTTATGTTACTTTTCACACTTTAATAGATTTTTGGATGCTCAGATTTCTGTTTAACTCACAAATGTTTCCTAATAAGGTAGATGTTTCTCTAATGAAAGATGAGGATATTTGATCAGGAAAAGAGCATACCAAGTCCATCTGAGTCTACATTTCAAGACTTCCTCTGACCATGTCAAACAGCTTATATGTGCTAGTTAGTTATGAAAATAGAGGCATTAGATATGATGGTTCTTATTCTATTTTAACTTTAAAATATAATGATTTCACAAGCTGTCTTTGTAGACTTCATTATATGCAAGGCTCTACTATTTATTCAGAAAACATTTTTGAGCAGATTCAAGTACTCCATAGTTCTTAACAAATTGATAGTAAGTTTAGAGTAGGAATTTTGCTGGTGTTAACACTGTGCTTGCTTATTATTGAGGTCTTGAAATAAAGTTTAATGTTTTTAAATAATATCTCATTATATAGCCAAAGTAAGAACATAGAAAAATGAAACCATCATTATAAATATATCCAAATAATAAGGTAATAAAAAAGTTCTTAAATTGTATAAAACACACAGGAAATTTATACCTAGCCTAAAAATATTAAAAATGTGGCAGACCTCCTGAACATTCCAAACAGTGGCACCTGAAGGCATATACCTTAGTGACAGCTCTCCCAACTAAAATATTTTTAAAGTTCTTGGGTTTATTAGATCCTGAAAATGAGTATTATTGAAGAAAATAAACACTAAGTTAAAAAAATCTAACATGGTATCATATACAAACATATCATAATGAACGTTTTATTACAACTGCATCATTTGAATGGAAATTACAGTGTTAGTGCTCTCAAAAGTTGGTTTTATATGCATGCACAGTGAGGGTGAGTCCACATAACAGTCTGTAAGGCACATCAAATGTATTCTATGAAGTAGATAAAGGCCTTTTAAAGGTCTAATTCCACTTATGGAATGAATTTCTTATCACATATGATTTCTGAGTGTTGCATTTTCTCTCTGTCTATGAAAAATTATTTGTTCCCAGAAACAGAATGGCTAAATAATTTCAACACTCTGTATTTTTAAAAAGTTAAAGAAAAATTGCACATGACATAGTGATTAGAATTAAAAGTAATGCCTTATTCATTACACAGAAAATTACTGAGGGGGAGGAGGGTGGAAGGGTGGGACTGGAGGGGGGAGTAGGGAGGGGATTGTGATTGAGATGTAACTTGAAGAAATAAAAAATAAATTATTAAAAAAAATTGAACTAATAGATCAATTCGTGGAAATAAGGAAATATGATATTGAAATTTGATCATCATTAGTAAAAATACATCTAAATTAAAATTCAGCAAAACAAAAAACATTGTGACAGGAACAAAGAATTGTATCCCTATTAGAAACATATGCAAAACAATGTTGAGATATGTTCAGAGGATATTTTTTCCATAATATATATAATTTCAGAGCTTTCATTTATAATGACACGTGGAAAATATTTTAATAATTGAGAGATAATTTTATTTGTCTCTAAATTTGTCAATGAACAACTGAGAGACAATTATTCATTTCACAATTTTCATATCCCTGACACACACCACATGAAAAATTTCTGAAAACTGAATGTTACTTTTCAGAACCATGCAAACATTAACATTACTATGATATATTAACACATATGTCTATTTAGAATAATTTGAGATATGTAGGTGAAATGCTTTGCTTGTATAAAAAGTTTATGGAATTTCTAACAGGTGAAAAATATTTCAGCAGTTTTCCAAATTAAATCTAGGAACATACAATACTTTGAAATATGACATATATTTTGTAAAATATACAAAGAGTATTTTTAAAAGATTCACTTGTGTTTATCATACATGTAAGTTAATAATTTTCTCAGGATCACTTATTTTATATGTTATTTCTTCATCCACCAACTAATAATAGATCATTATTGAAAAACTGCTAAGTTTTCTCCTACATATGGTTTTCTTTATCCTTTCTTGTTTCTGCAATCACTGATTTTAGCCTAAAGTCAATCATCTTCACATCCATTCTTGGACCAGAGGAAGGCTTTTCCATTCCTATAGGTCTGAGGCATTGGTGTCCTAGACATGACTGTGTTCATGTCAACAATACGTATTTCTTTTTTTTAATCAAGATAATATTACACATTGCACACACACAAACACACACATACACACTATACACGTTTTATTTTTCTTTTGTTCATTAATGCTGATTGGACCCCACCCCAGTCTCTACACCTGTATTTTATATGCTAGAGTAATCTCTGAGGAGGTTCTGTACTGGGAAATCTGTGTGTCTAAAAATATCTGTATTTCCAACTAAATAGTCACTTGGCTGGTTTTATTATAGTTGAAGATTTGTCCATATCCCAGGCTTCCCAGGTGTTGTGAGTTATGTTTCTGATAAGTCTTATTGGAATTTTATTTTCACACATTTGTGGATAATATGGGTACTTTTGTTATCTTTCACGTTGTAGAAAATTTAGGTTGGATTTCTCCTTCCATTTTTATATTATTTTCTTTTATTCTAATATTTCTTTCAGAATATTAATTTAAATTATTTTATGGTCTGCTATAACTTATTAACTCTCGTTATTTTGAAGTATTACCTTTAAAATTAACCATCACTTATTGGTTCTGTTAGTTTTGTTTATTTTTTTTATCATTTTACATTATGGACACTCTTTGGAATTGAGTTACATTTGTGTACCCTGTCAGCACAGTCTACAACAGTATAGATGAAGAGCCATGCTGGGGCTGATACTTGGTGTATTTTTTGGTGGGAATCGCTCTAGACATATATATCAGCACTAACCCTTGTGGTCAATAGATGTTCTTAATGTACCTCTCAGTGGAACTGTCTAGAAGAGGATTCCCTTTCTCCAACTCAAAGTCACACTTCAAGTGTCCCTACACTGAATATATCAAGACATGCCTCTGGTGTTGCTACTTCAAGGGTGGACAAGAGGTCTCTGGCTACTCTGCCTATGACAAGTAAACAGGCCATGTGACATTTCAGGGATGGGAATGCTCTGCCTCTTCCAGTTTTTGTGTAGTGGTGTCTGTCACACATTTTTCTGCTTTAATCTGATGTCATCTGGTTTAAAAATTAATATTGAAAATTCTGTAGTCTATCATAGTTTCCTTAATTTCAAGGTATAGTATGGTTTTTTAGAAGGGTATTTTTCTTCTAGTATGCATGAATTTGAAGAAGGTGAGGTAAGCTAGAGAATATATATATACATATATATTTGAAAATAATAAATCTATCATTCTTTTCTCAGCATGTCTAGTATTTATGCTTCAAATTCCTTTATGTAAAACTATTTCAGTTATAAAATTTCCTTGTAGAACATAGAATGTTCTATATTCATAGTAAAACATAAATATTTGATGTCATTGTTGTCGAAGAGAATTTGACATTTAAATTTAAGTGAGTTGTCTAAGTATTCTGAGTTCATTTTTCTCACATATGCTCCTGTGCTTGTAGTTTTATCAAAAAGTTCCTTCCTGAAGTAGAATTTTCCAGAAACTTTCTCAAGGTCCTTAAGGAGGACAACCAGGTCTGATGTTATTTCTCAGATTTTGTCTGTTACCATCCCATTTCTTTCAGAGTGCTGCTTTATCACAGTTTGGGGCTTCCTCCCTGACAATGCCAACATGCTCTAAAGTTTCCAAGTGCTATGTTCATCTTTTCTTTTTCACTTTGGAGGTAAGCCACAGGATGCAACCTAGCTTCAGCTCATCCATAATACCCTGAGCAGAAGTGTTTTCAGTTGAATTCCTTCCAGTCGAAGCTTAGAAAGGGTACTGGGCTGTGTCTAGCTTGGTTACTGCATCCAGCTCAGTGCTTTCTCGGTCTAGTTGCACACTGTAAAGGATAACATGATCCTTTGATGGCCATATATGTGTGTGCCTGGCTACAATTATTGTACTCATTTTGATGAAGTAGTTACCTTTATCATGTTAGTTCTCTGTCTTTCAGAAATCATAAATTAAGCCCCATGTCATGGCAAGGTCCCCTTGGCTTTGGTGGGTAAATTAGATTTTTTTTTCCTTTTCTTGTTTCATGCTAAACTTATTGTCTTTGTCTTCTACTCATCTCTGGGTTTTTTGTGTGTTGCTTCTACATAAATACTTCCTATTTACTGCTTGACACCCTTTCACTTTGTATCAAAAGGACACAGTGGTATAGAACTTGACACATAAAAAATGTTTAGCAGTTGCACAATTATACTAGTAAAAACCAACAGCTATAACCTCCATAGTTTTTATGAGTTCCAGTACACTACTATACACATTTTAGTTCTCCTACTGTAAATTCAGTATGCATTTTCTTTTCTTTTTTATGTTTATTTATTAACTCGGGTTACATTTCCATCATGGTACCATCTTTCCACACCCTACAGTCCCACCCTCCCCCACTCTACCCCCTATCCCTTCCATCCCAATCCTCTGGAGTATGAGTGTCCCTACATAACAGTCCCCCACTCCATTTCAGCAGTTATATGAGGTCCAAGAGCCTCCTCATACACTGGGGGCCTACAAGGCAGTACCACTAGGGCAAAGTGTCTCATTGACAGGTAACAAAGCCTCTATTCCCTTTCGTGCATTGGGTGTAATATAGTTATCCTGTACTATATGGCTAAAATCTGATTATAAGTGAATAGATGCCATGTGCATCCTTCTGACTTTTGGTTCGCTCACTCAGGATGAGCATCTTAGGTTCCATACATTTGGCTGCAAATTGCATGACTTCATTGTTTCTGATGGCTGAGAAGTATTCCATTATGCAGATGTACCACAGTTTTTGTTTGTTTGTTTGTTTTTGTTTTTGTTAATCCATTCCTTGGTTGAAGGATATCTGGGTTGTTTCCAGTTTCTAGCTATTACAAATAAGGCTGCTATGAAAATAGATGAAGAAACATCCTTGTGGTTGGTGAGGAATCATTTGGATGTATACGAGAAGTGGTATGGCTGGGTCTTGAGGTAGAGCTATTCAAAGTTTGCTAAGATATCATCAGACTGATTTCCACAGTGGTTGTACAAGCTTGCACTCCCACCAGCAATGGAGGAGTGTTCCCCTTTCTCCACAGCCTTGGTAGCATGTGTGTCATCTGAGTTTTTGATCTTAGCCATTCTGACAGGTGTGAGATGGAATCTCAGAGTCGTCTTGAATTGCATTTCTCTGATAATTAAAGATGCTGACCATTTCTTCAAGTGGTTCTCAGTCATTAGGGATTCCTCTTCTGAGAATTCTCTGTTTAGCTCTGTTTCGCATTTTTTTGATTGGATTATTTAATTTCTTGAATTCTATGTTAATTATGGATATTAGCCCTATGTTGGTGAAGAACTTTTCCCAATCTGTAGGTTGCTGTTTTGTTGGAATGACAGTGTCTTTTGCCTTACAGAAGCTTTTCGGGTTCATGAGGTCCCATTTATTGATTGTTGGTCTTAGAGCCTGAGCTGTTGGTGTTCTGTTCAAGAAGTTGTCACCTGTGCTGATGAGTTTAAGGGTTGTCCCCATTTTTTCTTCTAATAGATTTAGGAAACAACACACTTAACAATCGCCACAAACAATATAAAATACCTGGGGGTAACTCTAACCAAACAAGTTAAAGACTTGTATGACAAGAACTTCAAGTCCCTGAAGAAAGAAATTGAAGAGGACATCAGAAGATGTAAAGATCTACCATGCTCATTGATAGGTTGGATCAACATAATAAAAATGGCCATCCTGCAAAAAGCAATATACAGATTAAATGCAATTCTTATCAAAATACCTCCACAATTTTTAGAGACCTGGAAAAATCAATTCTCAACTTCATATGGAATAACAGAAAACACAATAGCTAAATCAATCCTGCACGATAAAAAAAAAAAATATATGGAGGCATCACCATATCAGATTTCAAGCTGTACTACAGAGCAATAGTAATAAAAACAGCATGGTAGTGGTATAGAAACAGACCAGTGGATCAATGGAATCGAATTGAAGACCCAATAATGAATCCACACATCTATGGTCACTTAATTTTTGACAAAGGAGCCAAAAACTGTACAGTGGAATAAGGACAGCATGTTTAACAAATGGTGCTGGTCTAATTGGATGTCAACATGTAAAAGAATGCAATTAGACTCATACTTTTCACCTTGCACAAAACTTAAGTCTAAGTGATTCAAAGACCTTAACATAAGGCCTGACACAGTGTGCATTTTCAATCAGACCAGTTCTGTTTCATTTATTTTTGAGAAATTCTCAGCCACTCTTTTATCCATTATTGTCTCTTCTATGCTCCTTCTTCATTCCTCCAGGACTATCTATTTAGTTTCCATATCATTTGTTCTTTGAGCTTATTAAAACTTTTACTTTCTTTTTTTAATCTTGTATTCATTAATAAATTATTTCTTCAATGATATAAATTATTTCTAAATAACAAACTATTAACATCATTGAAAATTAATTACAAGAATCAATTTCTTTAAAATTCATACTTTCTCTTTTTTATAAATTATTTTTTATTTCTTCAAATTACATCTCAATCAAAATCCCTTCCCTACTCTCCCCTCCTATCCCACCCTCCTACGCTCTTCCCCCTCAACGCCCCCCATCCTCTATCTTTTTTTTCTTTAGTCTAAGGTAGATCTTTCCCCCCCAACAGCTCCCCCTTTCAGTCCAACAAATGGTTCTGTCTTCTATAACAATAAATACAATACAAAACAACAGAAATAAATAGGCCACAATTATGAGGGTTATATGGCTTAGCATACATTCCCAATGTCCAGTCCATATATATTTGGCACCAGACTTTAACATTCTACTATCTAACCATCTCCATGAGTTTAAAGTTCTATATCTAACTCAGCTTTCATACTAACTTGCATTACAATTTTAAAAATGTCTTCTTAGATCCAGAACACCCTCTTGATTCCTAAACAACTCAAAAATTAACTATGAGACTCTAGCTATCTATTCTTCAACCACCTCAGAGACCTGAGAGGGATAAATATATCTGGTTATATAGGAATTGCAGGGCCCGCAGCTTCCAAAACTAAGAAATGACATACCAGTGGCTGCCTGGTCAGTTCTCATTTTCTCTCCACACATTACAGCATCAATCTTCAGGCATTTGGCCCCGTTTCTCTGACAGACATTGATTGTAGAGCAGGATTTATGAAGGATTTACCTATGCTGTCTGGCAGAGCTAGGCTATCGACTTACCTGCTTCCAAGTTTTGTCCTTTTTGGGCAACAGTCTGTCTACAGTTGAAGCAAGGGGTTTTTCTTGCCAAGAGATAGGCTTGCCACTAATTCAACCATCTCACACTGGAGATTCTTCAATGCTCATCTTCTACTTGCAGTAGAATAGGGGGTGCTGTCAGGAGCTGACATGTCTCGATATCAAAAAAAAATATTAATTTTAGAAAACATCTTTGAATGCCATATTCTGCAGATCTCTTGGGGTTTTTGAAGATGCCCTATCTATCTATTATATTTAGATAAGCAAATGTTGCTTGTCTCTTAACAACTTGATTTCTGAGTAGATTAGAAAATAACTGTGATAGACTGTCATAGTAACTAACAAAATGACACGCTTGCATGACTATGAGTTTGCATTTCTTAATTATCCTAAACAATTTATGATGGTTGGTATCAAAAGGCCAAAACTTCACATTTCATTTTTGAACATTACTAGGTACAATACCTTTAAGAAGCATTACCCTTAATTTTGTATCAATATACAAAGATCAATACCAATTTGGCCAAATATATTCTTAATTTTGTATCAATATACAAGGGTCAATAACATTGTGGCCAAATATAATCTTAATTTTGTATCAATATGCAAAGATCAATATTGATGTAGTCCAATACAATCTTAATTTTGCATTATTGTACAATGATCAATACCAATTTAGCCAAATATAATATTAATTTTTTATCAATTTACAAAGGTATAATGGCATAAAGAAGCTCATCCTGAGTGAGCTAACCCAGACTCTGAAGGAAGCACATTGCATCTATTCACTTATAGTAGGATTTTAGCTATATAGTACAGGATATCTGTACTACAACCAACACACCAAAGGGAACATGGACATAGACTTTTTTCTTCTTTCTTTTTTTTTTTTTTGTTGTTGTTTGTTTTTGTTGGTTGGTCTGTTTTTTAGTTTTTCCTCCCTAGCAATGAGACACTTTTCACTGGTGGTACTACCTTGTAGGCCCCCAGTGTATGAAGAGGCTCTTGGCCCTCATATGACTGCTGAACTGGGGCAAGGGACTGTTATGTAGGGACACTCCACTCTAGAGAAGCAAGATGGAATGGTTAGGGGGTAGAGGATGGGAGGACGGGGCTGGGAAGTGGGGAAAGAGGACAATATGATGGAGATGTAACTTGAAGCACAAATAAATAAATTTATTAATTTAAAAAAAGCAGGTAACAGGTTTAAAACACTGTAAATAAATTAAAGCTGTTCAACCTGGTTTTATAAACCTCCAAGAGTCGAAAAAACTTAGAACTAAGGTAAAATACATGAAATGCGTGGTATTAGCCCATGCCTTTAACTTCAGCAGAGACAGGAGGAGCATTATAGTGTTAGTTGTCTTATAAATTCTAGAGTTACAAGGAACAGAGTGGTGATGGTGCACACCCTTAATCCCATCATTTGAGAAGAATACACTCTTAATCCCAACACACTACAGACAGAAACAGGCAGATCTCAGAGCTCAAGGTCAGCCTGATGCAAAACAAGCTCTAAATAGAGAAAAACTTCGATCCAGAGCTGGTGGAGCATTTCTTTTATCCCTTCAGTAGGGAACCACAGGTCTTTGATCCCAATACTTGGAATGCAGAGACAGGCACATAGGATTTGGAAGGATTTAAATTTAAAAGCTACTTACAAAAGGCATGCTCAATGCAAACAAATTGTCCTTTGAGATCTCAAAATATATACACTAAAGGTTTGTTTAGCTCCAAAAGAACAAAATAATTTCTTCTTTAATCCAGATTGAAAGATAATACTTTATATATTGTCAAAAAACCAAATTTGCTCCAGGAAAAATATTACCTGACCCCCCCCCCCCAAAAAAAAGTAATTGTCCCAGAGTTAGGATTAGGGCAGGGCTCTGTTCTTATCTTTCCAGGAGATTTAACGCATCCATTCAAGGAATCCAGGGACAACTGGACAACGGAAACCTCAGCAGAAAACAGATCAGACACCAAAGAAGATGAGTGGCCCAGATGATCCAGCCCTGCAGACTTCCTCAATAGCAGTTTCCTCAAAAGTCTACAGCCACAACAACTCAAAATCGCTTAGATTGTTCAGCTCCACAGACTGTTCCAGCAAGAACTTCAGTAAAGCTCTGAAGATCAGCTTCTGTCTACAAACATCTTATGACATCTAAATAGCTGAACACAAAAGGACTGAATATCAAATGATTCTATTACCATTTTTAACCATTTTTCCATTCTTATTTGGGTCCCAAACAGGTTTACTATGTCCCAAATCAGCAGGAAGTCATTTTAAGAGAGCGACGTCCCATGTCCAGAAGGTGGGGAGGGTGTTCCCCCCACTTTGGCTATTTGATGGATAACAGGAAATTTTGTTATTTAGGGGAAGAGACTACAAGCTGTTAAGTGGTCTTGTTAAATGGGTTTTGGAGGTTAGACCCAGGGACTTCTCTCTTTTTCTTTTCTGTATCCTTCTTTCTCTCCTATGTAGGAGTGAACAGACTTGAGAAAAATGGGACATAGACATAGTATAGGAAAGATCAAGAAAAAAGGCCATATTATTGAAAATTCATACTTTCTTTGTATAATATGGTCTAACTACAGTATAAAAAGTTAGGTCAATTTCTTTCTTTTTTAAAATATTTTATTTATTTATTTATTATGTATACAGTATTCTGTCTGCATGTATGCCTGCAGTCTAGAAGAGGGCACCAGATCCCATTATAGATGGTTGTGAGCCAGCATGTGGTTGCTGGGAATTGAACTCAGGACCTTTGGAAGAGCAGACAGTGCTCTTAACCGCTGAGCCACCTCTCCAGCCCCGAGGTCAATTTCTTTCCATCATGCAGTCTGGAATTAGACACAAGCCCTGAAATTATTCCTAGTACAAAGCTTATGTCTATTTCCACTGTCTTTATAGACCACAGAGTTTTTACATCAACCTGATTTTGAAGTTCTTTGGATTTTTGCCAATCAAGAATTCTCCTTTCATAAGTTTACCATCTTTAAGTAAATACTAAGTTATCATATCATAAATTTTTCTTTCATTATTATTATTACAAAGGAGATTAGATTTCCCTTTCTGTTTTAAACCTCATTCTTAAAATAATTTAGACATGAGCTCAGAAGTAAGCTTAAAACTACTCTTATTAGAAATTGAAAGTAAAACAAAAGAACAAGAAGGTTAAAAAACATCTCTGTAGCTTTTCAGTGGAGGGGGTTAGAAAAGAGGGACAAACAAAACAATGGCTTTTGAATTGAGGGTCAAGAAAGCAGAAATGTTCAACAATGGAGGTCAGCAAGCAGCTGCCTAACAGAAGGGGAGGAGAATTTCAGGGGAAAAAAAAAAAGAGTAAGAAAACCCAGAGTGTCAGAGAAAGTACGTTTATGCTTTTGGACATTATCTGAAAATCATGAGAAGAAAATATAAAGGAGGAGTTACATGTTTTGATTAGAACTCAGATAAACCCATGAGTTTAGCAATACACCCTCATGTAAGCTCCATAGGCAACAACACTCGGGGAAGGGTTTCTGGAAGTAATTAGAATATTATATCTCTAAATGAATAATTATTTCTTCCATCCCATTAGCATATCTTCAGGAGAATTAACTTTCTTAAGGAATGGACTCTTGGTTATCGGTAAACTCAGCTGCACTGATCATTAAGAAGGGAGACCTTATAGTACTGTGTTATGTTCTAATATTCTGAGCACTTCAGAGTGGCATGTCTTCACGGAGGGCTAGAGGTAGAACTCAGATTCTGCTCTTTTGATCAGGAGGAAGCTGCTTTTCCCTTCATAGACAGAGCAAAATCCTAATAACTTCACCCTTTCATGTTATACTTTAATTCTCAGGAAGCAGTTGTGAGGGTCCCCTTTACAGTGTAACTAGGAAAATGGGAGGTAAGTTCAAAATTTGACAATGATGGAACTGTTGGGAATACTGAGAATGGCCAAAAGTCCTTTGCCCATATTCAGGAACCAGGTTCCTTGGAGCTCCCCCATTCCCCATCCCACCTTCAGTGACTCAGCGCCGATGGTCTCTCCATCACTAATAGCCAATGCAACCAGTTTTAACCCATATTGTTCCTATGCACAAACTGCGCCCTATAAAACCCACCGTCATAGCCTGGCCTATTGCTGTCTCCATTCTCGCTCAGAGACAGCCATTTTGCTACCCCTTCCCAAACAAATCTCTTGCTTGAGGTTTGTGCATGGTTTGATTTTTGTAGTATTCCTTGGCCCCCAATTGCAGAGATATTCTTTCCCTGCAAAACCCTTTCAGTAAGGCTCTACTCTCAATAATTTCTAAGCCTTTTAATCCCACAACCTAGTTGAGATTGGTATATGGGAATAAATGAATTAACCTTAATAAATTTATTTATTCTTGTTTTTTTTTTCTGTATCCTGAAAACTATGTATAGTCTCTTTACTCTGTAATTTTGCCTCTGTTTAAAGTCCAGAGCCTAGTCAGCTTTTTCTAAGCTAATAGATACACTCAACCATTGGTACTCTGTTCTAATACGTCTAACCATTATCTGAAACTCTATTTTCTAGGTCTTAACTTTGACTCAATACTCCATGTAATTATTCAAGTACAGACTTGCAGTGTTGGATACTGAGTCACACAAATAATGTGAGTCAGACACCAAAGTCCTAAACAACCGGTAGCAACTTTTATTCACAACACAGGGAATGATTCTAGCCAGCTAGGGCTCCAGGTAGACTTGGGAGCAGGTTCTGTGACCAAGAGGCGGGGATTCAAGAACCCTTTAAAGCAATTAAATAAATAAATAAATAAGCAAGCAAGCAGGTGCAGAGGAAAGAATTAGGGTGGGAAAGAGGTGTCCTTTACTCAGATTGGTCTAGTTAAGGGCAAGGAGTGGGTTTGAGCCCTCTGGGTCATTGTTTCAGGATGTGGGGAGTAAGAAAACAGGATATTGGCTCAGATGTAGGGTTATTTTGACAACACAGCTGGGGACACTGACTAAATAGATTCTCAGAGCAAGATGGTACTTTAAACAAAGTAGAGGTGTTCTGGTCTGGTCCTGATTCAGCCTCTCAGCCACTTGATATCCTTTCTTTAACACATCGAGATGTCATACTTGGAAAACACATTTTTGTAACAGTATATTTATTAATATTTTAAATACTACTTTTGTAATCAACCAGTGTCATTAGTAACTTTTTTTAATTGAAGGTTCAGAGGAGAATGATATTTCTGATAGGAGAAGTGATAGTTTCCTCCTATAAGAACTGAATATCTGGGCCTGGAGTGGTGGAGCACATCTTTAACCTCAGCACTCTGGAGGGAGGGTCAGGTGGATCACTGAGTTTGAGGTCAGCCTGGTCTACAGAGGGAGTTGGAACAGCCAGGGCTACACAGAAAACCTTGTCTTCAAAACACAAACAAAACAAAACAAAACAAAACAAAACAAAAAAACCAAACCCAAATCAACAACAACAACAAAAACAAAATATCTATTTTAAAGCCTAATCTCCATTTCAGTCAATATAATTTCATTTTTATTTGAAATTAGAATGGCAAGGAAATAACTTTGGAGAATAAAGAAAACAGAAGAAGGATTTTAAAAGTTTCAGTGAAACTATAGAGAAAGTAATAGTATGGTAGGGCAGTAAATGAAAAACAGCAATACTAGTAAAATGGAGTCACATGTATAAATTATGACATGTGCACCTCAGAGATACAGAGAAAGTAGATGCCAATTCAGGGCTATTGTATAACCCAGAAATTATGTGGGAGGACAATGACTTTGCATCATCTTGAAAGTTTGTGTTGGCAAGCTACAATTAAGAGGGAGCAGACACCAAGGGTAAAGGTGAGGGTCTGGGAGAAAGAGCTTTCCATTAGCATGATAACTAGAAACCCAGGGAAATCAGAAAAGTTGTCTCGCCATTCTTCCTTGATGGAAGGAAGGTGGAAAGAAAACAGCACTAATTAAATTCTCCAACTTTAATAGGGAACGCAATTATGAAAATAGGGAGAAATACGAGTACCTCTGAGAGGGCAAATAAAGTGTGGAGAGAATCAAAGAAAGCATTGCTTGACATCTTCCTCCTCCAAAGAGAAGTGATGATGACACGAGCCAAAACACAGAGCTACCTACGAGAAGGAAGTAAGCATTAAAACCTCCTACAGGGGTAGGAATGAAAGAATTCTTCCCTTCAGTAGATAAAGGTTATGTTAATGGAGCTTCTCAGAGAGGAAAACATGCCAACACAGGAGAATGCACAAGTATTTCATCAAGTGTCTGCTTAGAAAAGAAGGTAGGGAGTTCAAAGAAGTGTCAGCTCAGGAGGCAACTGAAATCCTACTTGAAGTAACAAGTAAAGATGCTGAGGGTGCTATGTGGAGGCTTCCTAGGCTCTTAGTCCACTACGGAAAAACTCAACAAAGGCTTTCACAGAGTATCAAGTCAAGTCAGAGCTATCTGTCAGTGGAGTTTTGTGTGACCTAGTCCCTAGGAATGGTCTAACTTTGTACCATGCTCAGTGGCCATGTTGGGAACAGTAAACACAGTACATACAGTAAAAACCTAGAGTGTAGATGGCAGTTGGGGTCATTAGTTGGTTACCTTCTCTGTTATCTGTAGCTGATCTGCAGATGCATTTTCTTGTCTGTAAAGACTGATGTCAAAACCTGTAGCCAAAACCAACAGACTGGGAGAAAATCTTCACCAACCCCACATCTGATAGAGGGCTATTATCTAAAATCTACAAAGAACTCAAGAAAATGCCAAGAAACCAAATAATCCAATCAAAAAATGGGAGACGGAGCTAAATAGAGAATTCCCAAAGGAGGAATCCCTAATGGCCGGGAGTCACCTGAAGAAATGTTCAACATCCTTAATCATCAGAGCTGCAACTCAAGATGACCCTGAGATTCCATCTCACACCTGTCAGAATGGCTAAGATAAAGAGCTCAAATGACAGCACATGCTGGCGAGGGTGTGGAGAAAGGGGTACCCTACTCCATTGCTGGTGGGAGTGCAGGCTTGTGCAACCACTATGGAGGTCTGTCTGGAGGTATCTTAGAAACCTTGGAATAATTTTGCCTTAGGACCCAGCCATACCACTTCTGGGTATACACCCAAAGGACACCTCACAGAGACATAGGGAAGTCTCCTCATCTATGTTCATAGCAGCCTTATTTGTAATAGCTAGAAACTGGAAACAACCCAGATGTCCCTCAACTGAAGAATGGATAAAAAAATTGTGGTACATATATACAATGGAATATTACTCAGCTATAAGAAACAATGAAATCATGCAATTTGCAACCAAATGGATGGATCTAGAGAAGCTCATCCTGAGTGAGCTAACCCAGTCTCAGAAGGATGCACATGGCATCTATTCACTTATAGTAGGATTTTAGCTATATCATACAGGATATCTGTACTACAACCAACACACCAAAAGGAACATAAACATAAACTTTTTTTTTTCATTTCTTTTTCTTTTTCCTTTTCCTTTTTTTCTCTTTCTTTTTTCTCTCTTTATTTGTTGTTGTTCTTTGTTTTTGTGGGTTTGTGTGTCTGTTGGTCTTTTTTTAGTTTTCCCCCCATATCAAAGAGACACCTTTCACTGGCAGTACTGCCTTGTAGGCCCCCGGTGTATGAAGAGGCTCTTGGCCCTCATATGACTCCTGATCTGTGGTGAGAGACTGGTATGCAGGGACACTCCACCCCAGAGGATCAAGACGGAAAGGTCAGGGGGTAGAGCATGGGAGGGTGGGGCTGGGAAGCAGGAAAAGAGGACAATATGTTAAGGATGTAACCTGTAGCAACAAACAAATAAATTTATTAATTAAAAAAAAAGCAGGTAACAACGTTAAAACACTGTAAATAAAATAAGGACACAGCCGTTCAACCTGGTTTTATAAACCTCCAAGTGTCGAAAAAAAGTAGAGCTAAGGTAAAATACAGGAGAAATGTGGTGTTAACCCATGTCTTTAACTTCAGCAGAGACGGGAGGAGCACCATAGAGTTAGTGGACTTATAAATTCTAGAGTTACAAGGAAAAGGGTGGTGAGGGTACACACCCTTAATCCCATCATTCAAGAAGAGTACAGCCTTAACCCCAACACACTAGAGACAGAAACAGGCAGATCTCAGAGCTCAAGGTCAGCCTGATACAAAACAAACTCTAAATAGAGAAAAACTTCGATCCAGGAGTGGTGGAACACATCTTTAATCCCCTCAGATGGGAACCACAGGTCTCAGATCCCAATAATTAGAATGCAGAGACACACACATAGGATTTGGAAGGACCTAAGTATAAAAGCTACTTACTGAAGGCCCACTCAATACAAACAAATTGTCCTTCGAGATCTCAAAATATATACACTAAAGCTGGTTTAGCTCCAAAATAGCAAAATAATTTCTTCTTTAAACCAGATTGAAAGATAACACTTTATATATTGTCAAAAAACCAAATTTGCTTCAGGAGAAATATTACCTACCCCCCCCCAAAAAAAAAAAAAAGAGGGCGATTGTCCCTGAGTGAGGATTAGGGCAGGGCTCTGTTCTTATCTTTCCAGGAGAATCAAAGCATCCATTCATGGAACCCAGGGACAACTGGACAACAGAAACCTCAGCAGAAATCAGAATCAGACCCCAAAAGAAGACGAGTGATCCAGATGATTCAGCCTGACAGACTCCCTCAATAGCTGTCTCCATCAAAAGCCTACAACCACAACAACTCAATATCGCTAAGACCGTTCAGCTCTACACAATGCCCCAGCCAGAACCTCAGTAAACCCTGGAAGTTCAGCTTCTGCCTACAAATTCCTTAGGTCATCTAAACAGCTGAGAACAGAAGGACTGAACATAAAAGGATTGTATTAACATTTTTAACCATTTTTCCATTTTGTTTGGGCCCCAAACAGGTTTACTAAGACCCAAATCAGCAGGAAGTCATTTTAAGAGAGCAACATCCCATACGCAGAGGGTGGGGAGGGTGTTTCTCTGCCCCCCCCCCACTTTTGGTTATTTGAAGGACAACTGAAAACTCTGTTATTTAGGGGAAGAGATTACAAGTTGTTAAATGGTCCTGTTTAATGGGTTTTGGAGGTTAGACCCAGGGTATTCCTTCTTTCCCTTTTCTGTATCCTTCTTTATCTCCTATGTAGGAATGCACGGACTTGAGAAAAATTGAGACATAGATGTAGGGGTTAGATAAATTAGATTTAGAAAATATATAGGAGTTTCTGATACTCTCTCTTAATTCGGGGCCTGAAGAGCATTATCAGCATGAAGTCAGCAAAAACAGGAAAGACTTAATAGACTGAAAAACAAGGTTGAAGTCAGGAAAAACAGGAAAGACTCAATAGACTTGAAGAAACAATGTATCTGGCCTGACATTGTTTTCAGCTGCTAAGTGGGCGGAGCCCAAATTAAGCTGAAACAGAGTTCCTCCTATTTAAGGACAGTGCGGGGAGCCCAGAAGAGAAGAGGGCCCTGATGCTAGAGAGCTCCAAGAGTCCTGCTGAAAAAACGGCTGGCCATTGATGGCCAGCTCTCTCCCTGAAGCAGAAAGAAGCTGGTGAGCAAAGAAAGCCTGAGCAAGACACCAAAAGGCCAAGGACTGGACCCTGTGGCTCAGCTTATGCCTAGAGGGGTTTGATCTGTCCAAACAGTGGCCTAAAGGAAACGGTGCCTGGCTTTAAGGACTGAGGCAGAGCAGCTGAGTTCCTGATTCAAAAGAAGTAAGTTGGCCTGCAGACGGCTGGGGTCTCCCACAGAGAAGAAAGCATGAAGCCTTATTTAAGGTGAGACTGCAATAACCAACGACCCTGATGAACCTGCATCTGAGAGATCCAGAAGAAGGACTGCTAAGTGTGTTAAAGAATCTACAACAAAGACTGTGTTCCTGATGACTGAGGACCTGCCCCAGAGATTGTATCATTCTAAAAGGTTATAAAAATAGTTGTTATGATTATCAATAGGTTTAGTGGATAGGTTAAAGGGGTTGTAGGATTTTATAGGATTAATAGTTAAGAAATTGTTGGTGTTTGTTATAAGTGAATTTAGTAATAAATAAATAAGTGTTAAATGATAATTTAAAAGTTCGGTTACACATAAACATATCACAGGAAGGACCAAGAAGAAGGGTCAGATTATTGAATATGCCCTTATACCTTTGTATATTGATACAAAATTAGTAGTATATTTGGCTAAAGTGGTATTGACCATTGTTTATTGTGCAAAAATAGGATTGTATTGGTCTACATCGGTATTGATATTTGTATATTGATACAAAATTAAGATTATAGTTGGCCACAATGGTATTGACCCTTGTATATGGACGCAATATTAAGATTGTATTGGGCCGCATAGGCATTGATCTTTGTATATTGATACAAAATTAAGAGTATATTTAGCCACATTTGAATAGATCTTTGTATATTGATACAAAATTTAAGGTAACGCTTCCTAATGGTATCGAACCTAGAGATACTTAAAAATGAAATGTGAAGCTCTGACCTCTTGATACCAACCGTCTTAAACTGTTTAGGATAGTTAAGAAAAACAAACTCCTAGTCATGCATGCATGTCACCTTGTTAGCTACTAAGACAGTCTATCACAGATATTCTCTAAGGTACTCAGTAATCAAGTTGTTAAGAGACAAGCAACATTTGCTTATCTAAATACAAGAGATAGATAGGGCATCTTCAAAAACCCCAAGAGATCTGCAGAATATGGCATTCAAAGATGTGGTCTTAAATTAAGATTTTTTTTTTTTGATATCGTGACATATCAGCTCCTGACAGCACCCCCTATTCTACTCCAAGTAGAAGATAAGCATAGAAGAATCTCCAGTGTGAGATGGTTGAATTAGTGGCAAGCCTATCTCTTGGCATGTAAAAACTCCTTGCTTCAACTGCAGACAGACTGCTGTCCAAAAAGGACAAAACTTGGTAGCAGGGAAGTCTACAGCCTA
This sequence comes from Lophiomys imhausi, assembly GCA_907164525.1. Classification (NCBI taxonomy): domain Eukaryota; kingdom Metazoa; phylum Chordata; class Mammalia; order Rodentia; family Muridae; genus Lophiomys; species Lophiomys imhausi. Next base: position 555,604 of record CAJQZJ010000237.1, on the reverse strand, counting down.
GCTCTGCCAAGACAGGGTAGGTTAGTCCTTCATAATCCCTGCTCTACAATAAATGTCTATCAGAGAAACAGGACCAAAAGGCTGAAGACTGATGCTGGAATGTATGGAGAGAAAATGGGAACTGTCTAGGTAGTCACTGGTTTGTCATTTCTTAGTATTGGAAGCTGCAGCCCCTGCACTTCCTATATAATCAGATATATTTATCCTTCTCAGGTCTCTGAGGTGGTTGAAGAATAGACAGCTTGAGTCTCATAGCTAAATTTTGAGTTGTTTAGGAATCAAGAGGGCGTTCTAGATCTAAGAAGATGGTTATAATAGTGATGCAAGTTAGTATGGAAGCTAAGTCAGTTATAGAACTTTAAACTCATGGAGATGGTTAGAAGGTAGAAGGTTAAAGTCAGGGGCCAAATATGTATGAACTGGACATTGGGAAAGTATACTGGGCCATTTAACTCTCATAAATGTGGCATATTTAATTCTGCTGTTTTGTATAGAATTTACTGTTATAAGAGAAAGAACCATTTGTTGGATTGAAAAGGGAAGCTGTTGGGGGGGGGAAGAGGGTGGAAGGGTGGGAGAGGAAGGGGGAATAGGGAGGGGTTTATGACTGAGATGTAACTTGAAGAAAAAAAATAAAGTACACATATATATATATATATATAAAACCTGTAGCCAAAATTCTGGCTGATGAATGGGAGGTAAGAGCATTCTTTTTAGACATAGTGACATTATGTTAATATTGACAGTCTTAGCCAATAGAACATGATAGGCAAAATAAGAAGTAAAAAATTGGAAGTTAAAGATATGATTTGTTATAATTTAAAGACCACATAATTGTGATACTGGAGAATGAGGTCTGGGTTCTTGGCTCCTTATTAAAAAATTGAAAATAAAGGTTCATATAGATTTCAAAACAAAGCAAACTAATATTTGAAGCAATATCATAATGATTCAAGAAAGATCTACTGTCAAGCTAGACAGCATATGACATGAGAGAGAACTCAGGAGCCTCAAAGCATCTTTGGGTTGGTTTTATGAGGTCTAAAGGAAAGAGAGGCTGGTTATCGAAGGGTATAATTTAGGTAGTTCTCCACTTTTGGTTGATAGATTAGATCATGTATTCACTTGTCCTAATGTGTATGTCCTATTCTATAATGTATTTCATTTAATCATATGCATACCCAGTTATAGATAAGCATAAAATGGTAAATAGGAAATTCTCTCTAAATGTTTACTAGAGTATATAATTTTGTCTTACTTTGCATGCATCCAGATGTAGTTCAGACTTGATTGATCCTTCTGTTCTTAGTTCTTATATATGTTGGGAACACACTAAAGTAGAAAGTATGTAAATTTAGTTGTTACCAGGTGAATGGAAACTTACACTACTGTTCTGAGACTGGAATACTTGTAGCCTGTTGATGGAGGGGCCATATATATCCACACATTCATAGATATATGACACACATATCAACACACATGATATATACCAATACACACAATTATACAAAAATTACACATTTTTAAAGACATGAATTAGTAACAGTAATAGAATATATATTAGGGCATGAGATTTGGCTAAAAGGGTTACTGAAAGGGTTTTACACCAAAAGAGCATCTCACTGATCCAAGGCCTAGGAATACCACAAAATTCACACCATGAAATAAACTTCACACAGAATTAATGGGGGAGAGGGGAGTTGACACAAAATGACTGCCTGTGAGCAGGGATGGAGAAAGTGACAGGCCAGGCCAAGAGGGTGGACTACGTAGAGGGTATGGAGCATTCACATAGGGAAAATACAGAAAAGGTGGAAAGGTATCATATTGTTCATTAGTGATAGCAGGGCTGTTGGCTCTGAGTCATTGAAGTCAGGATGGAGTGGAAAGTTGAGGGGTAAGGGGCACTCAGAGAAACCAGGTTCCAGAATGTGAGCAAAGGCCTCTTCGTGATTCTTAGTATGCCCAACAATTACTATTCCAGAGGACCAAGATTTGATTCATAACCCCTACATAGAGGCTAAAAATGTCTATAACTCCAGTTCTAGAAGATGTGATGCCTTCTTAGGGCCTCCACAACCACGGTATCACACAGTACACAGACACACATGCAAACAAAACATACACATAAGATAAAATTAAATCAGTCTTTAAAACTGTGATGCATGTTCAACACAGTATTTTTTCAGACTTAAAAAAAAAATAAGTCATTTGACTATCAGTAACAGGAATGGACCTGGAAGAATTTACTCAAAGTAAAATATATCTAAAAGTACCAATAAATACAAGATATCACTTAAGTGCTATAATGGATAGTTTTTAGTATCAACTTGACACAAACTAGAATCACCAGGGGAAAATGTATTTTAGCAGAATTGCCTCCATCAGATTGGTTTATGGACATGTCTGTAGGAAATGCCTTAATCAATGGTTAATGTGGAGTCATTCAACCCACAGTGGGCTACCATCCCTAGGTAGGAAGACCTGGTTTATACAAGAAAGCAAGCTGATGCAAACCTATAAAGAGTACTCCTTGGTTTTGCTACAATTTCTGCTAGAGTTCCTGACCTGACTTCCCCAAATGATTGGCTAGGACCTGGAAACATAAGCCAAAAACACCTTTCCTCTTCAGGTTGCTTTTGATCTTGGTGTTTATCATAGCAGTGAAAAATAACTAGGACAAATGAGGAATCCAAAGTAGGATAGATCTAGAGATATGCTGTGTAACAGAATCTATAGCTGAAACTACAGTTAAAAATACTGTATTATAAATTGAAAATTTCGCTAAGTGGATAGAACTTTTGTTGAATGTTCTTATCCAATAATCATAATTAAGAAAGCAGAAAGAAACAGAGATAGTGGTTATATTTTTATGACATGAATCATGGTGATCATTTCATGGGTATATATTCATATCTAAATTCACCAAGTTGTATGCATAAAAAACATATAACTTCAAATTTTGTTGCATTTTCTGTGTGTGTGTGTGTGTCTGTCTGTCTGTCTGTCTGTCTCTCTGTCACAGAATGTATGTCAAAATCAGGGGACAACTGCTGGAAAGACCCCATGTTCTGCATTTTTATATCAATTATACCTCAAAAGAGTATTTTAAGAATCATTAGTAAAAGTAAATTTTAATTTATGCATCATCGTTTGGAAACCACTGCAAACAATAATGAAGAGTAAAAATTTTAGATACAAAAACTGTACAGCACTCCTTTAAGTGCCTAAAAGAAAAGTTATGGTTAAAAATGCAAAAAATGAGATGAAGATTTAAGTGGTAGAGGGAAAAAAAACAAGTGATATTATGTAAAGTTCCTTTTCACAAAATACATAAACTTGTAAGACCATGGTTTCTCTGAAGAAATAGTCAAGATATTATCCTTTTCAAACAGAAATATATATGAAGTATCTGATACTCTCCATTATTGTTTTATTTAAATCACATTCAATTAAATGGTAGATAGCAACAAGAGCTTTGTATTTTAATTAAGTATTATTAAGCTCCCATATAATGAAATTGGCAGATGCTCACTGTTTGGGAGAGAGAGAGATTAGGAATTAAAGCAACCAAGAAAAGCAATGAGAATCAAACATAATATGAGATATAAAAGCATCATATGACATCTATTATTAATCCATTGTTTTTCTAATACTGCACTTATAAACCTGAGTACTGACATTAAAGCTAAACTAATAAAAATGAGTAGAGTAATTTCTTTTTCCAAGACATGCAGTTTGGGGATAATTTTTAATGAAAGGAGCTTTTTTAAAATTCTAAAAATGATATAATGCCACCTTTACAAACTTATTCCAATTTTCTGGTTTTTAAGAATCCTTGGGGTGCTGTTTTTAAAATACTCCATCTGTGCTTTTTGTTCTTTTCCATTAGATGAAAGGGGCCTGCTCAAAAAATCGCAGGCAAAGCTGCATGGCACACTGTGTTTTAGTGGTCCACCATACAGATTAGATTCAAATGACTGTAGAAATCAGCCTAAGTTGATCATTTTGAGAAAGGAATGACACAGTTTATCTGTTTGGCGTTATCAGAAGACCCATGATACTAAAATGCTAAGGGATTTTAATTCGTTCTTTCAATCTCAGAAACCAGATTCTGGTAGTACAATTTCTGAAAATCCCTGTCATGAACAGGGTAAGAATGACATAGCCACACTCCTATTGTCCTAAGACAGAAGAATATCATTAGCACTGCCCTCACGTACAACAACAGTATGGTCACTGGAGTTCACTTTCTGTCATTGTCGGTGATTCGCTTTCCAACGTGTTGAAGAGCTAAAAGCTATGGTCGATACTTAAGGAGGGGCCCACCTCTCCCTTGCCCCGACCTCAGATGTGGATCGAGACAAGCTTGAGCAAACTCTCCCATGCCAGTGGCGTTCTTTTCTGACCCACACCACTTGAAGACAATGACGATGACTTTGGGCTCTTCACTCCCTACACTTAGAGAATATCCTTCAGCAGGATTAGTGATGAAAGGCTTAAAATGTAAATTCCCAGGACATTCTAGAAAAATGAGTTTCAGTCAAAATGCTATTAACAAGCTGGTAGTCATTTTCTGCTGCCTTAAGCTCACAAGCAACCAGGGAAATTAACATGGGTGGAGGTGATCCACTGAAGGACCCCTCAGGGCGCTGAGGAACAATAGGGATATTGGAGTGCAAGATCATTCATGGAACACAATCATAAAAATAACGACAACCATAAAAATCATAGCTAACATATAGCATCCACTTTGTGCCTGCCATTGTACTAAATGCTTGTCATAAATAATTTAATCTTCCCAACAATGCTTTTGGATAGTAACGATCCCATTTTACAGGTAAGAATGTAAGGCACGGTAGGAAGGATTAGTGTGTCAAAACTCATTGCACATTTCAGCAAAGCATGAAATCTAAAGGTTATTATTAGCAATAAAATTTAATTAAAGCAATCTTTCTTAGTTAGGGCTTCTGATGACATAAGAAGACACCAGGACCATGGCAACTCTTGTTAAGGAAAATATTTAATTGACTGGCTTACAGTTCGGAAGTTTAGTCCATTAAAATCATGGCAGAAAACAGCAGCATGCAATCATTTATGATGGTGGAGAAAGAGCTGAGAGTTCCACATCTTGATCCACAGGCAGCAGGTAGAGAACTTACTTGAGCTTCAGAGATCTCAAAACAAGCCTCCACAGTGACACACTTTCTCTAGCAAGGCCACACCTACCTCAACAAGGCCCTGCCTCCTAATGGTGCCATTTCCCTATGGGCCAAGCACTCAAACATGAGTCAGTCTAAGGGGCCATTCCTATTTAAACCACCACACAATCTCACATTTTTCAGTGGGTACACATGAAGATATCAGTTGGTGCTGTTCATCAATGGTACTGGTATTTACCAAAATATATATGATTTCTTAGAAAATTAGTGATAATAGTGTACATTATTGAGAATACACTATACAAATGCTGTTTCCAACTTTTTAAACATTTTTTTGGTTTTATGTAAGACCCTGAATAATTTTTTAAAGAAAATTACATTGCTGTTTATTTTTATATATGAAAGAAACATATATAAAGGTCACAAGGAATGAGAGGATTGAAGATTCAAATAAATTTGCCTGGTTCTGGAACCATGGAACCAAACTTCTGTGATTTTATACAATGGACACTAATGCAACAAAGCAAAGAAACAGCATGTGAATTACATGAAACAGTAGTAATTGCTACCTTTATATGAACAGATTTTTCTTTTTAACCACTAAAGCAAATAATGACAATTATATATATCAATAGATTAATTTTGTCATATCATTTATTTAACATTAAATTCTGTTAAAAGGGGAGCTTTATAGCTTGAAGTTTTCATCATGAATACTGGCAAACAACACATTTTATAGAATTTAAAACATTGCTTCAATAAAAATGATATTTGAACCTCACTAGGACTAAACATATCCATCCTTACTACTTGTCTACTAATCTCTTCATAAAGTGAGCTAATTACTAAATAACCCATGCAATTTCTTCCTCTAAGCAAGCCTTGGTTAGCCTGATGCACATTGTTATCTCAACAGTTGAATTTGGAGGAGGGTGGGAAATGACTGCTGTTGTCCATTGTACAAACCTAGTTCCTTCACTCCCATTGTAATCATTAAGAATAACATCCATGCCTCTTACATCAATACCTTTCACAAAACATTCTTTATAAGTCTAATCAAAAAAGTTAATGTCCATATTTTTAAATTTTATTTTTGTTGTCTTCACTAGTTGATGACTGATAGGTAAACTAGACATTACAGTCCAAAGATTTATCTACTCTACATGGTGCCCACTGTACTTCTCAAAGTTCACTATGTAGAAAGCTGGTATTCAGTTGATTCTGGATGGCTTTCAGAATCAATTCCAGAGAATTTTACTCTATAGTGAAGCTGAAGAACTTCAGAATCGGAGAACTGAGAAACCTTTCAGGTTAACAGCTGGTACCCAAATACTGTACATAGGCAACATTCACTTATTCTTTGCCTGTACCTTACAAACATGTCATCATTTTGGGTAATCAGTGTCTAGCTGGATGGAATTCAATTCCTTTCTTGATAACCAGATGAGAGTAGCTGAAACTCAGAGCTTGGACAATGTTCCATGTGTCTTCAAAGCTCTTTGTAGATTGCTGAGCCCAGAATGCTAACATTTTCTTCGTTATTTTGACTCCAAATGCCTATGATGTCATTGAGTTTCTGACTACTATGTTGGTATCTTCCCTAGAATTCTCTCATATGGTCCTATGCATTATATTTTGTTATTATTGGATTGACATGGACCCACATCACTGATTTAGACACAGCAATAGGTCTTGTAAACAAGGACTTCACAGAAAATGGAAAAGTATGAAGGAAGAACCACATCTTGAAGAGGAAAGTAACTAAGAAAATATTACCTTTACTTTTAATTATTTAAAAAAGTAAAAGAAAAATGATTTTCCTCTAGCTCTCCCTACTCCTCCTTTTCCCTTTGTACCTGATCAATTTTGAAATCTATCAGTATATTTAGGCAGAGTGACTTAGTCACACCTGGAAAATAGTGATTCTTACTCACCTGGACACTAAAACATACATTTAATAAAATATTCTGAACAATGACCCTTCTCTTGCTCTTACTATTTCTCCACCTTCTGTCTGTGCAGAAACATGGAAAGAATAGTGTGAAATGTTTTCCCAAATATCATAATTTTCATGATTCTTCACTTTTCATCTGTAAGAAGGAAGACATTATGTTCAATTTTGGAATGAATGAAAGTTTTTAAAAAATATTAAAACATTTAGTTTTTCACTGGACAGATTACATGCTTCTTTGAAGTAGACATTAAAGTTTAGAAATGTTTTGCATATTTCATCCTGGCCTGTTAGCATTTGCAGCTGTTTGTCACTTGTCAGCAAATAACCAATCTAGGCATGTCTGTTATCACTAAATGCCATCTGAAACAGATGTTTGTTATTTAGGAAAATAAGCAAATTGCAATCTGCCACTTTTTTATTTTTACAAAAAGTTAATGTGTTTTGTCTCTCTGTGTGCATGTGTGCATGGATGTGGTTGTCTTTGAGGCCAGAAGAGGGTGTTGGACATTAGAACTGATGTCACAGGTGGTTGTGAGCATGTGGACTTGGATGCTGGAGACAAAACTGGGCCTCTAAAAGCAGCCAGGTACTCCTTATTACTGATCCATCTCTCCTGCCCAATTTAAAATAACTTTTATTACATTTATTTGTTCTCTCTCTCTCTCTTTCTCTCTCTCTCTCTCTCTCTCTCTGTGTGTGTGTGTGTGTGTGTGTGTGTGTGTGTGTGTGTGTGTGTGTGTTTCTGCATATGTTTAAGGAGGTTGGAGAACAAGATCTCATCCGTGAGAGAGGCAATTGTCTCTCTTTCATTAGTCTTTAGTAACTGTCCTTTGAATTTCCATCTTCCAAGTTAGCATGTCTGCTGACATTATCATTATTCAGTCTTGCTTAGGCAGCCATATTGCAGAGATGTCATAGGTGGAACTGTCACTTCCAGGGGACATAATCTCACAGCAAATTTCTGATCATATTGCTCTTATAATCTTTCCACCTTCTTTTCACAGTGTTCCCTGAACCTAAGATACAGTAAAATTGTAGGTGTATCTATTAGTGCTGGGCTCCACAAGGTTTGGTGATCTCTGCGTTATGATCTACTGTGGTTTTTTGTAGTAGTCTCGGTTTGTTGTACGTGGAAGCTACTTTGATGAGGGGTGAGAGCTATACTTATCTGTGGGTTTAAGGGTAAGATGAGAATGCAGTTAGGATTTATGCTGGTCTAGTAAGGTGGGAATAGGCTGTCTTCTAAGATCCATGACCGCATTAACTCCTGGTAGTTTTCTAGGCTATTAGTACTAGGTATGGTTGTCTTCTTATCGAGTGGGCCTGTCATCCAATAAGAGAGCTCTTGGTTACCATTGAGATATGAGTGTCACTATTGCACCTTTAAGAATATCTTATGCTGATCATTGTTGAAGTTTATTGGCTTCACAGCTGGTTAAGACTATTACTCCCTTGGCAACTTCATAGCACTTTCTGATATCTTGGCATACTCCTTTGCTTATTGTCTGCTTTACTTTTCCTAGAATGATAGCTACGTACTAATATTTATGCTCTATTCTTTGATATTTCTAATAGTTTTTAACTATTTTTTGTGAGAAAAAAACCTTCTTACATATTGCAAAATCTGTCTAAGAACAAATGGCTTAATTTATCAATGTGAAACTTTTTTTTTTTAGTATTCACCTTCAATTTTGTTTTATTTGACATTGTGATAACCTCTTTCAATTTATTTCTTCATATCATGTCTTTGCTGATCATTCTTTGTTATTTTTAAACAATTGTGTCTGAAAAGAACTTTTATTATAATTTTCACATTTAACTAAGGATATTTCATACTTTTTATTTAGTGCATAAGTTGGCATTGCCTGTATATAGCTTTATTTTTCCTTTTGTCTAAAGAACTATTTTCTTAGCTCTTGGTTCATAGTAAAATTTGCAAAAATCATTCTGATAATTCAAGCAACTTTGAACTTCTGCTAATACAATAGGTAAGCTTTTGTAAATGTTTACTTTTACCCTCAAATTAATAAATCTTTGCTAATGTCATCAGGAATTTTGAGTTACCATTATCATTGTTTATGAAATTGTAATGATACCTAGTTCTACTTCAAGTAGTTTTACCTTGTATTTAATGTTTCTACCTTTAAAGAATTATTTAGACAATATATATGTTAATTTTATTGTCCAACAAAGGCTTACATTTTCACTAGTCTTACTTCTAAGTTTGCTTATTTTTCTATTTTTAATATCTCTTGGTTATATACATTTGCCTAATTAAGCTGAAACAAGATAGCTTTTCATTGTTCAAATATTTGATTATATTTTTGACACTTGTGCTCATAAAAGTGTTTTTCTAGGTATTGGCCCACTACCATTTTATTAAATATTATAAAGTAATCATTATAACAGATTGTATTATAACTTTCATATTTGAATTATTTGAAAAAATTTGAGTACATAGTTATATCTTTCATATTTCATGATGATGTATTTTATGTAACTATTCATTCACAATTTTCCATACAATGATGAGCAGACTTGGACTTTTCTCATGATCTAGCATGCTTGCTATTGGAGAAAATATATTTGTGATAAATCTATTTGAGATACATATATATGTGTGTGTGTGTGTGTGTGTGTGTGTGTGTGTGTTTATGCTAAATTTAAATTTAGAATGTATAAAGACATAGCTTCCTTAAATGAATAAATTTTAACTAATCCAAAGCTAATTTTGAGGTTTAAAGGAATACTTAGTTTTTGCACAGTATTTTTCAAGTTTTAAAGTCCTTTTTGACTGCAAGGTCTGGATTATCATTGAGATTTCTACACACATTAAAGTGCCAGTTTTTGCAGAGAAAAAGGCTGGCCCTTGAAGCATGTATATGCTTTGACCTTGTTTACAAATTTTCTAGTAGCAGACATGAAGCCACGATGTTCACTTTCTGCAAATGTGTCATGCTAGCTCTGTAAATTCTGCTTTCTTTATTAGTTAGCATCATCCAAATACTATAAATTCAAAGGTTTGGCAGAAGAGGCATGTTTTCTCACTGTCTGAGAACCTGAAGCCTCACATAAATTATCTGCTGGGTTTGAATTCTACCTAGTACTCTCTTCCTGTGTAACCATGTGACCTTTCTTTGGCTGGAAAGAGACAGACTCTTTTCTCTTCCTGTATCACTGCTAGTGCCATTGGATTGTGCGTTCACCTTCATTTAACTTGATTATTTTACCAAAGTCCTGCCTCCAAACACCAGTGTTAAGATTAGGATTTCCCTTTGACTTTGTGGTGAGCACATCCAGTTCATAGCATATCCTGTGAAAATCCCTCCAAAGGAGTGATAGTTTGTTACTAAAATGCAATAACTCCACATTGAGTCTGACTAATTTATGTATCCTTCAAAACAGGGCAATAGATGTATTGGAAACATAGAAAAACTCTTTGGGGATATTAAAACCAAATAAAGGTAAGCCATTTTACTAATAGTGTCACGAGATATATGCCAGTTGATTGTTTAAAGAGTAATTGAGGGGGAAAATGTATCTTTTATTAAAAATTTTGCTCCTAATATCTTGATAGTAATATTGGATTTAATTTTTTTAAGAATTCATTATGAAGATTAGAGAGATTTTGAAAACTTCACAGTATGGAGAGGTGACTTAGTAGGTAAAATTCTTGTCATAGAAATAAAAGGATCTGAGTTGGGATTTTCAGTATGCTGGTAGAAAGTAGGGCCCAGCAGTGAACATCTGAAGCAGAAGCTGGGGAAATGGAGAAAGGGGGATTTCTGGGGCTTGCTGGTTAGCTAGACTAGCCACAACAGGGAACTCTGGGTTCAGTAAGATACTGTCTCAAGGGATAGGGTGGAGAAAGATTGAGGAAAGCACCCATATGTTGACCTCTGGCATCTAGCAGTGAGCCTGTGGACGTATACTTCTGTGAGAGCAAGGGAGAAGGCAGGAAGGGAGGAATAGGGAGAGGAAGAGAGAGAGAAAGAGACAGCACAAATAAACTTGGTGTTATATAACATTGAAATAACATAACACCGAAAGCTATCCCAAAAAGAAGAAATAATGTGCAGGGGATAAGGAGACAAACAAGGACTGTGTTCACTGTAATCTCCTGGGATATATCATACCTTTTATTTTCATTGTTCTAATTATGTTTCACATTTTAAAAGTTAATGTGACAAAAATCATTTTAAAAATTATAAATAGCATTCACATTCATTCACACATATAAAGAGCATATCAGACATTTGCAACTTTAAAAGACAATAAAACCACAGTAATACCCAAGGTACAGTTTAAAAAGTTTTATTGCAAAATTCAAATTTTCCTCAATATTGTCATGTAATTATGTAGTGAGAAATACATGGTGATGTTCCAATTTCATGGCTATCCTTTCTTAGTCTGTAGTTCACAGTATGTAATTTCCTACTTGAATAAATTTTCCATGCTGCAAAGACAAATATCCTATGACAAACAATCTTTAACTACTTCCAGTGTACAATCCTGTATGTTACTGATGCTTTCTGTTTATTTGGTGACATGCTTTCATCTTCACTTGTAATACATGACCAGTGGTTTCCCATCAACTTTAGAGAAAAGCACAGATTCAAAGGGGTTATGAGTGATGCTGTTTTCCATCTGAAACCCTGTAAACTCCTCCTCTCTCAAAACTGAAAAGGCTAGGTTTTATTCTTTATTATTGACATGATGAGCCCAAAACTTAACGACCATCATCTATTTCCATGCAAGGAAAGAGAGTTTTCTCCCCAAGTTTCCCAGGAGTGAGATGGGAGTCTGTCATTAAGAAGCCCTCCTATCCCAGATCCCAATGACTGATGGATATCTTCTTCATTAGAAAATGGTCCAGACTAGTCAGCAGCACAGTGCACAATTGACTGGGCCCTTGGTCCAGGGCAAATCCTCATATCATAGTTTTTAGAGATGTTATCATTTATTGAACAACTGAGTAATAATGGATGGATGGATAATGTATACAAGGAATGAATGCAATTAGGCACTTCTGTCTATATGCCTGAACTTATGCCAAACTTCTCAGACACCCACCCTCTTTCATTCCCAACCTCACTGCCAAGCTCATACACAGTGCACAGAAACCTCTGTTAAGGGAAAGTTTTAGTCCTACTTCAAAATAGAATTCAATTTATTTTTGATAATGCAGGAAACAGTTTAGCAACTTTTATTAGCCTTACAACTCTTTACTCTTAGGAGATTAATATTTACCTTCAGAATATTCATAGTTGTATTTGTAATAGTCAAGAACTGGAAAATGTCTGAATTCCTTTAGGTGAGTAAAAACTTAATCAAAACTTTGGTATCCATGTTATGGTGTGATGGTTTCAATGTGGTATGTTCCCTACCAAAACTCAAAGTAGAGTTTGATCCCACAGTAAATATTGAGCAGTAGGAAACTCCTGAAGAGATGGAGCCTAGTAGGAGGAGAACATGTTGTTGAGGTTACTACTGTTAGAAAGGATTAGTGCCAGCCAGTCTTACTAGAATGGTCAGGTTTTGAGGGGCTGAATTGGTATCTAATAGAATGGATTATCAGAAAGCAATGTAAGGCTTTTGGCTTTGCTCTGCTCTTAATGGATGATCTCTCGGTAGTATGCACTCTTACCTTGTGATGACCTTTACCACATTGTGCTGTACCTTACCGGGGGGCCATTGCCAAGTGAGGGTGTAGTAAACAAAGCTAATGTATACTAAGGACAAGTCACAAAATAAAGGAATACACTAACAAAATATACAACAAAAAGGATTCTCTAGAGAATTATGCTGAGTGCTATGGGCAGTCTCATAAACAGTATTCTGTATGACTCTATTTATTAAAAGCATTATGGCAGTCCTGTAGTGTGTGTGTGTGTGTGTGTGTGTGTGTGTGTGTGTGTGTGTGTGTG
>CAJQZJ010000237.1:535565-542551 GCA_907164525.1 Lophiomys imhausi | reverse complement strand
TGTGTGTGTGTGTGTGTGTGTGTGTGTGTGTGTGTGTGTGTGTGTGTATGTGTGTGTGTGTGTGTGTGTGTGAGAGAGAGAGAGAGAGAGAGAGAGAGAGAGAGAGAGACATGGAACTGGAGTTACAGGAAGTTATAAGTTGTACTGACATGGCACTGGGAATTGAACTAGAGTCCTTTGGAAGAACAGTGCATACACTTTAACAGCTGACTCACTCTTTTAGCCCCAGTGGGAATTCTTATAGAAAAGAAGGCAACTAAATGTAAGCATAATTTTTAAAGGACAAATATGAAGATTCTGTGCCTAAAGTGGGTTTCATAAAGATGAAATTAGAAATTATTAAAAATGAAAGTTATGAGGAAAGAATAGTATTTCAACTTAGATGAATAATGGGGAGGCAATTAGAATAGCTAATTAAACAGCATTAGTTATTTGTTTATTTATTTATTCCATATCAGAGTACTTTGCCTATATGTATATTTATTAGGGAGTTGTTTAGTGCCTGCAAAGGACAGAAGATCTCATCCAACATTCTGGAGTTGGAACTACAGATTGTTGTGAGCTAACAAGTAGTGCTAGGAACCAAACCCCCTCCCCTGGTCCTTTGGAAGAATAATAAGTGTTTTTTAAGCAATGAGCCATTGCTCCAGAACCCAAACAGCATTATTGTTAGGGCTTTCAGGTATCTCTACTTAGAAATGTCCTTGAATACCTGTAATATCACTTGATAGAGCAAGGGTTTTGTTTTATTTTTATTATATATCAAGTAAAAACTAATATTGAATTTTAATTTAGGGGCTAAGGATATAGCTTAGTCATAAAATATATATTGGCATATATAATGAAGGCCCTGGGTTTAGGCTTGAACACAAAATGTTTATTTTTATTTTTCATTTATTGTAAATAGATTTTTAATACAAGATACTCTGATTATGGTTTTCCCTCCTCCAACTCTTCTAAGACCCTCCCCACTTCCCCTCCCATCCGTATGCATACCCTTTCTGTTTCTCCTTAGAAAACAAACAGACATCTAAATAATAACAAAATAAGATAAAAACAAACAAACAGAAGAAAAAAAGGAAAGAAAGAGTATGGAGATTCAGAGACACATGTAGGTAAAAAGAAATACATGTTCATAGACACATGTTCATACACAGAGGAATCCCACAAAAATAGAAAGCCAGAAGCCATAATATATACACAAAGGACTTCTGAAGTGAAAGAAGAAAACAAACAAGCAAACAAACTTTTTAAAAAGTCCTGACAAAACATTTTGAAACATACAAGTTCCAAAGATGCCATTGAGTTTGTTTTGTGTTGGCTATCTACTCCTGGGGCTGTGTCCAGCCTTTAAAAGTGGTCTGTATCCCCTAAAAGACTCCACAGGAGAGAAATAGTTTTTCAGTTGAGCATGCTGCCACAGTCTCTGTAAGTCCATATGCACATTGGTCCTCCTGTACTTAGAAGGCTTTGTTTCTACCGTGTCCTCCATCCCCACTGGTGTTCGCAATCTTTCCATCTCATCTTCCACAGGCTGTTCTGAACTGTGAAGAAAAGGATTTGATGAAGACATCTCATTTGGAACTTAGTGTTCCAAAGTCTCTCATTCTCTACACATTGTCCAACTGTGGGTCTCTGAAATTTCTTCCATTTTTCTGCTGAAAGAAGCTTCTGTGATGATGACTAAGCAAAACAATGATCAACGTGTATAACAGAATATCATCAAGAGCCCTTTTATGGCTGTATTCTTTTTAGCAGAACAGTGGAATTTGGTTTTACCCTATGTCCCTGACCTATATGGTCTCAGGTTCTTGACCATCCAAGCAATGCTGAAGATGAGTTCTGTCTCATGGAGTGGGCCTTAACTCCAATCAGATATTGGTTGGTTACTTCCACAAGCTTTGTGCCACTATTGCACTACTGTAGCTTGCAGGCAGATCACCAATGTAGATCAAAGGGTTTCTAGCTGGATTAGTGTTTTCCCTTCTCCTTTGGTAGCATACAGAGTACATTCCAGTATCATGCACACTAATTCATAGGTGAGAAAGGTATGTGTATGTGTTTTCTTCAATGGAGAGGAGTCAATAGCCTTTACATTACCCTGTGTTGTTTGAAGGTTCCCATGGGCCCCTTTTGCTAACTCAATTAGTTGTAACGTATGTATTCCTAGTACTGAAGGCTTCATTTGGTGATGAAAGCTGCCCCTTGGGGGCTCTGTCTTCCCTTTTGTTTGGCACTTTCATTTACGTTGCCTTACTATATTTGTATATTTATTTGGAAGCCTCTATTTTATTAGGTTTCCATAGAACTCATTCAATGGCCCTTAGTTTTAGCCTTTTCTTCCCATATTCACTCCCTCTTTCCTGCCTTCTCCCCATTTGATCCTCCTGTTCCTGCCCACCCCCAATCACCCATACTTATACATATTTTATCACCCTTTCTTAAATGATATCTATCTCTCCCTTCATTTCTGTACTCTATACATATCCTCTGAGTTTATAAGGACTTTAGCTTGTTTATCAAAGACTTAATAGCTAAAATCCACATATAAGTGTATATTTACCATATTTGTCTTTCTGGGTCTGGGTTACCTTACTCGGGATGATCTTACTTTCTATATCAATTTATCTGCAAATTTCATGATTACATTTTTTTTGGTTGAATAATATTCCATTGTATAAATGTACCACATTTTCTTTATCCATTCATCCATTGATGTACATTTAGGCAATTTCCAATTTCTGGCTATTTTGAATAGAACAGCAATGAACATGGCCAAGCAAGCATCTTTGTAGTAGGAATAAGCATCCTTTGCATATACGGGTAGGGTAAGTGTTACCTGACAATTATATTATGATTTTTTTAAAATGTATTTCTCTCTGAAGAAAGTAATAAGGAATTAATTACATACTGTGTTTTAATCAGAGCTGCTCTTCAATGTTTAGGCAGTTGTGGTAGGCGTGCTCATGGCCCACACCATAAATCACAGCACTAAGAAGGCAGAAAGAGAAGAAAAGAGAGTTCTGAGCAAGTCAGTATTACATAGTGAAACCTTATCTCCAAAGCAACAAAATGAAATGTCTGGAGAAGTAACTCGGCCATTGACATCACTTGCTGCACATGCATCTGAACTGGAGTTTGGATTTCAGCACTCCAAATAAAAGTAAGCACAGACCCACCAAGGCTAGTAACACCAGCACCAAGGGGGAAACCAAGAGGATAGCATGGGCTTTCCAGCAGTCAGCCTAACTGAAAAAACAAACAAACAACAACAACTCAAACCCATGAGCCCTAGGTTCAACAAGTGACCATGTTTTAAAGGAAAAAGGTAAAGATTGGCAGAGGAAGATACCAAAAGTCCTTCTGTGCTCACATATACATATGCATAAACCACACATGAGCCTCAGCTCCTGCTCTCAATGAAATTAAAACAACAGTGGTAATAACAACAAAAAGAAATAAAAGATATTAGGTAGCTGTGTCTTCACCAATTTAATCTAAAGATTTTAACTGACAAGGGAATAAAAGGTACAAACCTAAAAGGGGTATTGAAATGATAGTCAAGTCATTCCTGTCATTCCTGATACTTGCTGGAGAACAATTTTTGGACTTAATCATAGGTACAAATAAAGTACATTGTGAGAAACAATTATATCAGTGTAGGCTAGAATGTAAAAATCATACTTTTTATGGTTTTACTTAAAATATTATTGATTTTATTTCACAGATATTGAAGAAATATGCAAAACAAGCAAAAGCTGGAGAAAGAATTTTACATTGACTTACTCCTTGAATTGAATCAGTTTCATATATTGGAGTAATATTCCCTGTCCTTTCTAAATACTGCTTTTAAAAAAATAATAAATGGAAATTTATGTACATTTATATACAATACATATTGTTATTTACTATGAACAGTGCTCTTAGGATATTACTTTTTATTTCCTTACTTTGTTTCTTTTTTATGTTTGACATCTGAAAGCTAGTTTTCATTAGTTATCTTTTGTTCTCCCAATGGCTCATCTAGGAAGCTCATACTGTATTGACATTATCATTGCAAAAACTGAATTTCCACAGACTTATGCAATATGCTCAAGTGTGAAAACTAGCAAACAGCAATTGCAGACAACCATTGTTCCACATGCCTTAATCTCATACTGACTACTGGGTTTGAGACCCTGGACAAGAGGCTGAAGTGCCTAATTTACATGCCAAAGAGGACCTTAGGTAGGACCTTCTATCCTAAACTTTCTAGCACAGGGTCTGGGTTTCCCTTTCCCCAGAAACTCTTTTGTATATAATACAGAAATTTTGGTCTTCTTCTGTCTCTGCATCTTTTGTTCTGCTCTCCCTGCATGTGCAAGCTCTTTCTCTCTTTCTCTTTCTCTTCCCCCTCTCTATCTACCTCCCCATGATGACTTCCCTGACCTCCTTCCTAGGGACCAGTGAACCCCAGGATAGCTGCACTGAATAAACCTGCCTTTATATACTTCAATCTGGCCTGAATTGACTCATTTCATTGGTGAAGAATGCTTATCACTGATCACAGCATACAAGGTTCTTCTTTGGAAGCCACATTTCCTACTTCAGGTGCAGTAGTTTACTCAAGAATGATCACCTCTCTGGCTTCTGGCTCTGCCATGACTCGAATGAGAATACTCGGATGCTGAATTCTTCACAATCATGCCTGGAGATGCTTACGTGACCTACACAGATTCATACGCTCCACTTTTGCCATAAATCTTGGCTTCATTGATTATTCCTAGTCCTAACTTATAAGACTTCTGCCTTTATCTAGTATCCACAGCTCCTGATTTTCAGTATGCCTTCAAGGATTTTGGATTAGATCCAACCTTTCTTAAGGCCAAGCCAGAGGCCATAAATAAACCCCAAATTTTAAATGAGAACTTCGAGCATCTGCTTAAATATTACCTAAAATATTTCTCAAAATGGTGTTACTGTTCTTTAGATGGCTGTGGCCAGAACACAGATGAGCACAGCTCAGCAGAGTGTAAATCTAGTTTGCAGTCTAGCCAAGACCACACATGCACAGCAATGCTAGGAGTCCTCATCAATCTTTAGCGATGAAAGCATTTATAATGAATTCTGGACCACTATTGACTGAGTATGTAATATACAAACGTCATCTACAATTCAACTCATATTGTGCTAATTTCATGCTTTAGATACACCTTTCTCATCAAAATTTACATAGTATTTTTAAAGGACCAACTTATATTACACAAACGATGCCAGGCATAGTAGAGAGAGGTATGGCTAGAGTATATTTCCCCTTAGATATGAACAGATTCTGGCAAACGTTTAGAAAAAAAATATAATTTGTAAAACAAATATAGTTATTGAAGGTGTAAGAGAATATTTTTGATGATTACATCCCCATATTTTGGAACTAAAGGAGAAAAAAACAATGAAAGAGAGGCAAATTAAAAAAGAAGTTGTTTGAGGGTTCTTTTGTATGTGTCTGAATGTGATTTTCTTTGTTGGATTAATCTAAATTTACATATATATTTGTTTTTTAAACTGAGAAATTATCTTTGACCAATTGATGATCTTTGAACTCTGTTGAGTTCTTTCCAATGCTGAATTCAATGTTTGGAGAAAGTTATGGTGCTCTACCTTTAAATAACACAGTATATTTAAATAAATGTTAAATTAGCTGTCATAGTATTTGTCTTTTTCATCAGATTCTGCTTAGAAGAATGAGAAAATAAATTAGTATACAAAGAAGAAGTACCATCTACCTTCATATATGATCCAGCCTGAAGATACTAAGAAAACAACACCAAGTTGTTGTACTGTTAAAGTTTACTGATTATATGTATATATATCTATAGGAACTAAATATATATATATATATATATATATATATATATCAGGTTTTGTAAACGATGATGCAGAAAAATGTCTTCTGCCATATGTTTTATTTTGCACAAGGTTTCTGAGGGGTTTTTTAATATTATGAATTACAATAGACAGCTAGCTACAGGGTAATTAGAATTTTTAAGTGCTTGCTTTAAATATTTTTTCCATTGACTTGTGACATTGCTTTTTTCATTTTAAGTGAAGCTTAGAGTTTGGCTGAAAGAGTTAACATTTCTTTTATTAAAATATATATTTAATATGCAAGTATATTTGATGTTCATTGGTGGAGTCACAATAGGAACTATCTTGCTTTATGTACCAGTTATGAGGTTTAATATCATTATACTGCATGCAATATTAGTTTTTATTAGTTGCCATTAACAAGATGCTCTCTACTTGAATTCTCATTTACTTGTTCAATGCAAAAATTATCTTTGTAAAAGAGAAAAACACATCTTCAAGTGTCAGCTATATTAAATTAAAGAACTGTTTACCCTTCCTAAGAAAAGCATATGTATCTAAATAAGCATCTTTTACCGTTTGCATAGTAGATTGGAAATTAGCATTTTTGTTCATTTTCCTATGTATGCACAGTGCCTGGAAGAGTAATACTCCATGCATATCAGATCAGCCAGCCTACAATTTTTGTGCAATATATTATTTGGCAATCTAAAATTTGTAATTTGCATGAAATTGCTTAATTAAAATACAGTCACTCAGGGTATTAATTTCTCTGTCTGGCAGTTCAATGTACTAAAGGCAGGCTACAGAAAATGTGAAATCCTGTCAGATGTAACAGTAAAATATTAACAAAAAAAATTCCACTTCTGGCAACAAAGTGACAGAGCGATAATGCTTTTGCCCTGATTCCAGGTTCAAATATGAGCTTAGGTTGACATTGAAACCGACTAGGAAATTTACAATAGCAACTCTGGCTTTTTGCCAGGAACCTGCATGGTCCTTGCTGAAAACTCTTTTGCTTATAACTTCTGCATCCGTGCAGGCTCTTACGCACACATAAAACCACATATACAGGTTCTTCAACTCTCTCTCTCTCTCTCTCTCTCTCTCTCTCTCTGTCTCTCTCTCTCTGTCTCCTGTTT
>CAJQZJ010000237.1:483065-530565 GCA_907164525.1 Lophiomys imhausi | reverse complement strand
TGCACATAAATGTTCATATGCAGTTGATGTCTAAGCTTGGATTTTATCTTTTTTATTTCTGTACCTTTGTTATCTCACAAAATATCACTTCTTTCTGAAAGAGGTTTATTTGTGAAGGTGTCCATGTGCACATGTACATCGATGCCGACCTCCATACAACATGCAGGCCAGAAGAAGGTGTTAGATCCATTGCAGATAGAGTTTCAGGTATTTGGAGATGTCAGAGTTCCAAACTCCAGACCTCATGATTGAGCAGCAACTGCTCTATGAAACTGAGCCTTTTCTCTTAATAAATAGGTCTGGAACAAATCTGAAGCAGAGATGAGAAACGTATTGATAGGTGTCACTCTTTTGAAACTAATTGAGCTTGGCGAAGCAGGAGAAGAAGCATTGTCCCTGTGTTGGAATACCAGTGGCACCAGAGGTGATGCTTAAATCATGAATCATGCCCGTGAATGGGTAATGTGCTCACTCCAGCACAAGAGAATCTTAAGAAAGCAGGTTGCTGGAAGAGATTATCACTCTAAGGGCTTCAATGGCCTGGCTATAATGATGAATACAGACTATATATATTCATTAGTAGAAAGACCTGTTTACCGTGGATACTCTCTAACCATTTTGATTTCTTTCTTTTTGCCTACACAGAATCCATCACTAAACCTGGATGCAAGGGTAAACTATGGAGCCAGAAGATCTGACTTCAATCCTTATTATGACAAGCATTGTTAACATAGGTGAGCATCCCTTTGTCTCTGAACTTCATCTTCCTCATTTGTTAAGCAGATAAATGAAATATAAATGATAGCAACTGTCTCAACAGACTCTGAAAAGTTAGATGAGTTATAGTTTATAAAGTACTTAAAACAGTACCATCCAAGAATGATGTATTTACTCCCATAATCTATGCTTTCTTCTTTACCTCCATAACGGCTGTCTTAGTTGACTTTTACTTCATTTCCTGCTTGGACAGCTCTCTTTGCCTCCACGGTTCCTTGTTCTAAGTTAACCAGTCATTAATAGGTTAGTACTATTAACCCATCATTTGTTAACATGCTGAATGTGAAGTATCTCGATGATCATATTTTTTAACAATTTTTTCCTGTTCTCCCATCCAAACCATAGGATGCCACCTTGACTTTCCACACATTCATATTATTTAGAATATCCAACTTTCAGGATCCATAAGTTAACAAGTGCCCTGTTTATGAGCACATAAGTCAGTGGTAATTCCACACTGTAGTAAGTGTGCATATTCATACAAAAATTGTCTTCTGTGAAACTCTCTCTGATTGTTCCAGTCCCTGCTTCCTTTGTCCAATCATATTGGACTCACCACACTATATTTGAATTATGAGTTTATATATCTTCTTAAGATGAAGTTCTTGGGAATAAGTTCTATAAATAATACCCCTAAGCCTTTGCTGAAAGTCAGATAAATGATCATTGAATTGTACTTGAATTCCTTTCCTATACGTCAGCTTCATTATACCATTATTGCAAGTTCATTCATTATTTCCCTTGGTTAAAATAAACATTTAACTCTCATAAAGTAAAATTTCATACAGTCTAAAATTATGTGCTCTCAGGTTGCCAAGAATAATTCCTAGGAACTAGTGTTGCATAGCACAGTAGTTCCTCAGATCACATGATTAACATGAGAACTGTGTTTCAGGAAAAATTTAACTCCCTTCCTAGACATCTTGCACTGGAAACTCTAGGGACGAGGCTCTAAAAACGTGTGTCCTGCTAAGTCCTCAAAATGATTCTGATATAACTCTTAAGTGTGAGGACACCAGGAGTAATTTGACCATAGAGCCAGACTTCCTGGGCTCAAGTATCAGTGTTATTCATTATTGGACAGAAGAACACTTCTTAGCCTCTCTGTGTCCCTGTAGAAGCAGTAGAGCTGCTTCATGTACAAAATGCGAATGATAATAACTAGGGTTGTTGGAATGAGTAAATGAGGCAATACACACAAAAGTACTTATCACAGTGCTTAATCAGTTAGTGATAATCAGTAGTAGCTCTTAGTCTTGCGGAATCGCTGTTCTCATGAAATACATTCTCCATGGGATGCTCTTCAGATTTCCTGATTCTTTTGATTCCACATCCAAATTCTTTCCTTTTTCTTTCCTTTCATTTTTATTGTTGGGGACAGAACCCTGAGCCTCTTGGGTGGTAGGCAATCACTCTTTCATTAAACTGTACTTCTAGGCTTCCACAGTATCTTTTTCGGGCTGCTCAATACAATACAATCGCAGATGATAGTTTAATGAAACAATAAACTGTGGCTCCTAGTTCTCTGAGAGCCATTTTAATTCCTCATAACTAGGAGAAGTGACTGATACCCAATCACATGAGACTTTATAAGACAACCAAAAGCAGATGCTTGTCTTGTTTAATTAGTTGGCTCATGTCTACTGAAAGCCACTTTTTATTTTATAATTTATCCTTACATTTTCCTAATTTCTTTCTCTTTTCTTTAGTAATAGTGTGTTATAATAGTGATTACTTATCAAAATTAATATCATTTTAAAATGGAAGACATTCCCAAAACCTTAAAATACAAAACAAAATTATCTTCAAAATTGTTTCAAGATAGGATCTTTTATGTAGCCCAGGCTAGCTTTGATCTTGTTATGATCCTGCCTCAGTCTTCTGAGTGCTGGGAATAAAAGGAAATGTTCATCACCAGGGGCAGCTTTAAAAGCAAAAACAAAAAACATTTAATGCTACAAAACATTTGAAATGGTGAGGTACTAGCTTTTAAAAAAATAAAATATTCTGCTATCCTTTTGTTCTTAGGTTAAATTTTCAAAGACTTCTATGTATTTATTAATATTTTAATCAGTATTTTTTCATACAATATTATTTTTTTATTTTAATATTTATTTATTACTTCAGGTTACATCTCCATCACAGTGTCCTCTTTCTGCCCCTCCCAGTCCCGCCCTCCCACCCTCTACCCCCATCCCTTCCATCCCACTCCTCTGGAGTGGAGTGTCCCTACATAACAGTCTCCAGCCCCATTTCAGCAAGGAAATAGTCTTATACCACCATCATGACAAAACTTCTTGATTGTAGATAAAACTTCTTGATTTTCACTATAGTTAATACTTTAAAAAATTACATTTATATTTGTGCTTATTTGTAGCATTATTCAGAGTTAGGGTTATTATTTTGCTATGCATTATTTTGTACAGATAGAAAATTAAATAAAACAGAGTAGTGTTCATGTACACAGGGCAGATCCAACTGGGAGTTATTTAAAATATGCAAGGGACTGGCAAGATAGCCCTGCAGGAGTTATGACTTGGTATCTGAAAAACTGAGTTCAATCCCCAAAACTGAGTTCTGGAAGTTGTCCTCTGACTTCCACATACAGGTGGTGTGGTATGTGCACACACACACACACACACACACACACACACACACACACACACACACATTTGTATATAAAAGTAGTCATTTTAAGACAAGCAACTTTTCCTGGAAATATATGAACTTGTTGAAAATTGAAACAGTCCGGTGTTCTGAGAGGAAATCCTTTGTCTAACACTTTATACTTCATTTTTTTTACTTCTAGAAAATGTCAGCTGAGGGAGTTCTCAGCTTCCTAAGGAGTCTTTATCAATTTTTATGATATAAATATTTACTGTGCTATCTTAGCACACTATTATATATAAAATTTGGCATTTAGAGAGTTAATATAGAATTATAGACTTGTACTACAGCAATGGTGTTTAAAGTATTTTGAATGCTTCTTAACGAGGATATGGTTGAAAAGGGATAGAAAACCTTAAAAGTGGTAAATAATCTTGTGATTAACATTGTGAGGAAATGAGAGAGGCTACAGCAACACTCGTCTTTGAATAGCATATTTAATTTTAGGCATCCCAATTTAAAAAGGCAAATTAAGGAAAATTTCACAAATTCAAAATAATTAAGGGAAAAGGTGACAGTAATTAATGAAGAAAGCTTGCAGGATCTCACTTGATAGAACATGAAGCAGTGCTTAGAAGTACAGATGATAATTTACTGATATTTAAGGACTATGAACAATGAGAAAGATGATGATTTTCTAAAAATATTGGTACAGTGGGAATAATTAGGGATATTAAGAAGAATTTTAAAGGAGGAAATGAAAAGAACCCAAGAAGAAAATTGGACTATAATATGAATTTATAGTTTAGGTGTATGACACTGAAGCAAGTTGTCTAATTCATATGCCTAATGATTTTATGCCTATAAATATAGGAGAGGAAAAAAGCTAGTATTTCAGGATGTGTGCTGGGGAAGACCTCATTTCTGGAATCGTAGAATCTCTTGTTTACAAACACTTAGGTCACTATTCCAAAACCTCTGCTACTATCTTAGAATATTCTTTTATGTTTTTTTTTTTTTTACCGAAATCTTTTTTTCCTTTTTTCCTGTTTATTTATTATTCAAGTTACATCTCCATCACAGTACCCTCTTTCCACCCCTCCCAGTCCTGCCCTCCCACCCTCAACCCCCAACCCTTCCATCCCACTCCTCCAGAGTGGAGTGTCCCTACATATCAGTCCTCCACCCCAGTTCAGCAGTCATATGAGGGCCAAGAGCCTCTTCATACACTGGGGGCCTACAAGACAGCACCACTAGGGCAAAGGGTCTCATTGACAGGTAACAAAGTATATATTCCTGTTCCCTTTGGTGTATTGGCTATAGTATAGTTATCCTGTACTATATGGATAAAATCTTATTATAAGTGAATAGATGTCGTGTGCATCCTTCTGAGTCTGGGTTAGCTCACTCAGGATGGACTTCTCTAGTTCCAACCATTTGGCTGCAAATTTACATCCAAATGATTTCTCCCCAAACCCAAGGACGTTTCCTTATCTATGTTCATAGCAGCCTTATTTGTAATAACTAGAAACTGGAAACAACCCAGATGTCCCTCAACTGAGGAATGGATAAAAAACTGTGGTAGATCTACACAATGGAATACTACTCAGCTATCAGAAACAATGGAATGAAACCCTACTCTTATATGTTAATACATCCATGTAAAAATAGCATGAATTCAGTCTTTTTTTGCCTGCCTGGAGAATTCTTAACACTAGTAGAAAGAATGTTGTGAGTTAGTTCATTGAGAGAACCATTTGGTGTGTGTGCTGACACATACATCAAACATTTTAGAGGATCTTAGATAGAAGTTTTGCGCATAACCTGTCTTAGTGAAGAGACAACACAAATAAGGATGAAGAATTTAATGTAGATTCTCCATCTGTATTCTAATACTGGCTACCTTTTTTGGCCAGCCAGAATCAAGCCATCCTACTTTGAGTCACCCAAGTTCCCATATACATGGTAGGGATAATGATATCTGTCTTGCCTACCTCCTGGGATATATAAACTGGTGGTATAAGGATGATATAAGGCATCATGCTTAAAAATACAAACTCTTATTAAGTAAAATCAGTTTTGTTAAATACCTTCATTTTGACGAAAAACCACCAAGCAAATAACTAATTTTTCAAGTTTTTTGATCACTGAAATAGAGAAGTAAGATTGTTTTGGTTAAGATGAATTATATTATCAAAGGAATTACATAAGAAAAACTAATTTCATAGTATTGTATTACTATTTTATTTGCTATTCATTACAAATTTCAGTAATAGACTTGAACCTTATGATTTGAGTATTTACAAAGTTATAAAGCCTCTTTTATAGTACCTCTACAAAACAGTTTATTGGTCTAAAATACTCTTTGAGGTCTGGAAGGATGTGTCAAGAGTTAAGAGCTTGAGGTGTTCATGTGGAGCAGGAGGTAGATTCTCAGGCCCTTTGGTGGTTGGCTTAAAATCTCCTTTAGAATTCTATCTCCAGGAGATCCAATGTTCAGTTCTGACCTCCATAACACCCATGCATGTAACACACACACACACACACACACACACACACACACACACACACACGCACGCACGCACGCACTCACGCACAAACCCCCCAAGTGAATAAAAACAAGTTAAAATCACTTACATATTCTTTTTATCATATTTCATAATTGTGTGTATCACTAATTTTATGTCTCAGTTGAGTAGCTATAGTTTATTAGCATCAACTGACGTCACTATGTACTCTTCTGCTAATAGATATTATTCACTTGAGACCTCAAATAGATTTACTAGTTATGTTTAAATTTTAAGAAGTTTTCAAAATTGCATTTTATTTATTTTGTGTGTACTTGTGAGTGCCCACGCACATACTTGTCTTTGTGTGGTGTATCCTTGCAAAGATGCTATGTGTGTGTATAGAGCCAGAGGGCAGCATTTGGAGTCTGTTCCTTCCTTCCACCATGTGTGTCCAAAATAAATTGACCTCAGGCCTTCAAGCTTGGCAGGAAGTCTTTTACCCTCAGATCGATCACGTGGTCCCCACAGTGCCTCATATTTAAGGATAATTAAAAATCAATTAGTCTTAGTCTTAGTTATATATTTCTGTTGATCATCCATACAAATTTTCTACAATTGGTAGAAAAAATTAAACCACTTACATGCTATGCTATATGCCTACATTTTGATGCTTGTCAGAAAGTACTGAAAGAACAATTATATTTATTTGTTGTAATCAGGGGTAGGATAGCAACAATAAAATCATTTATTTTAAAGTGTTCAAGTCACCAAAAGGAAGCAACAACCAATCTATTTAGGTCACTTAAATAATTCAGTATCAGTTTATATTATTATGAGATCCATATATAATAACATTTAAGGAAATAAATATAAATTATTATTAAGGATGTTCCTAAAGTATTTGAAGTAGGATATCACTTAACAATGGTACACAGTGTGTCAATTAGCAATTTTGCTTAACTATGAAGGATCTTTTTTCTGACAAGTTGGCATATTTTATTTAATGAAGGGTTCATATTACAGATATTAATCATTAAATTTTAACCACTATTATATAGATTATATGTATAAGAAAGTTCCATGCTCCTTTTTTTAAAACTAAAAATGGTTTAGAACAAATTTTATTAACATGGAGGTTGAAATTTTTGTAATAGGCTCAAAACAGTCAACTCTCTTCTACAGAGTCTTTCTTTGACTGAATTCTATATTACCTGGTACATTTTCAGATGATTTATACTGAGATACCCAGGACACTATATATACAGAAATATCATGTCTGTCTTAAAGGAATGACAGTGAAATACCAATACCATATTAGTATGAAGTTTGTTTTATTTTTTAATTTTGGGGGACATCTTTAAAACAAGTTTGGTAGTTTTATACAATATAAATAGAAATATAAACACAAGGTAGAGTTTGGGAGGGTAGAAAATGATATTAAAATTCAGAGTTTGAGGTCCTGCAAAATGGTACTCTTCTTTTTCTATATTTTATTTTTTATGTTTATAATATTACTCTTGAAATCATAATATAGAAGTTCTATATTAGTGACAAAGTCATTAAACATAGTGGAGTGAGTAGAGTCCAGACATAACATGTGAGCTGTGTCCCTGGATGTGCATTTGAGGGGACATTCATTAATTTGAGTGGCTAAAAATAAAAACCTCTTAAAAGTCTAAGTACTTTATAAAATTATGTGTCTGTGTTCTTTCAATGAGTCAGTAATTCAACAAACTATTTGCAGTCATTGAACCAGTGACAATCAGAAGATGAATGCAATGTAGTCCACCTCTTTGTTAGTAGAGAAACAATAGCAGGAGAACAAAGACACTATTGCCCATGTAATGAGCAGAGCTCATGAAAAAGCACAAAGGTAGAAAGAGAGTGAGTGGGCAACTCCAAATTTTTCCTAATAAATACTACGCGCTGGGAGGTGAAATAGGAGGGAAGGATACAAAGTAGGAACGACTGTACAAAGACTAAGGCTATACTCATTTCTTCAGATGAAAAAAAAGATAAATAAAGGTAACGATGTGATCTTTTTTATGACTTAGGAATGTAACTCTGGGAAAGTTGAAATATTACAATATAATTGTAAAATCTATACCACATGATGTCTGTTTTGTTAATAAAGCTTTATTAGAAAAACATAGATATACACACGGCAACATAGTCTCTGCCTGTGGTTTTCTGCTGCAAGTGTAGCTAATTTGGAAGAAAATTTTAAAGATGTCAAATGTAAATTCTTTACAGAAAAAATACTGTTAGATGATTTAGAGAATAAATTTTAAATGTTTGAAATTAAAGATATGAAGGTGAGGGAACACAGACTAATACAGAAAGTTGTTAAAGAATTTTTGTTACTACTAGTGAATGGAAGTTTGAACAATCACACTGGAATCTAGCAACAGAAAAATTGGGTACAAAGGAGAGAATGCAAGAAGAAGAAGTGGAAGTTCAGACCACAATGGATAACAACAATCATGTTGCAACAGAATCTATTTTCTTTTTGATTATTTATTTTATAGATGATGATTTGTTATTGAAAATGCAGTCAGTGAGCCTATAACAAACTTTATGTTTGGAATTGAAATAGAAATACAATATTCAATATTTTTGGGTGGCTGGCAAAAATTGTAAATATAATATTAATACAAAACAATAAACAATTAAGCTTCAAAGGAAATAAAGTATTCTTAGTCATGTTACTAGTGGACATTTTGTGAAAAATAATTACTTTTTTCAGAATTATTTCAAGTTTTTAATGCATTTAGTTGTTCCTGTGTGTTACTTCATAAATCTGAAAGCACAAAAAAGCATACTACACCTTAAAATTAATTTTCTATTTTTTATACATACATTAAAATAAGTGCATGATAATGGAAACATTATATATTATATGTGTAAAATACATAATTTGAAATTAACTTATTAAAAACTACTTGTGCTAACTCTGTTAATGTTAATTTTGAGACTGTGATGTCAGACAAGTTACCTTTACTAACCCAGGTAAAAAGGTGTATAAAGAACAGGATATTGATTTTTTTTTCATAACACAAGCTTTTCTATAGTTATTTCATTTTGTGCTTTTCAGAATTCCTGCATTGAATGAGAACTCTCAGCCGGTAGCTCCTGCACTTGCTTGTTTCTGGTGTTAATTATCTTTTGTTTGCCCCTGATAATCCGAGGTTGGTATGCAGATGATATGTAGGCTGCAGAATCATCTCAAAGTGTAAAAAACAATGGCATTGTCAATTCTGCATCACAACACTTTATAAATATGAATGTCATCCACATTAAGGAGAGTGGTAGACTTTTAAAATTACTTCCATGAATAGATTAAATTACAAGTATTATTACATTTCATTTTATTAAGTACATCTTAGTAGTTATTAGAGCAAATGAACATGTTCTCTCAATTACATAATAACATTAGAACTAAAAATTATGCATCAACACTCTCACCTGCATAATGGTGCATTGTATATTAATCACTCTAAACAATATTTTTGAGTTTATATAAAGGCAATTATTACCTATTGAACAATAACATTACTTTATTGGTGTATTAAAATTCAGTTTAAGAACTGAATTTTATAAAAAGCTCTAGGTATTTTCAATTATTTTTTGACATATGTAAGTAGTCCAGTTTGCTTACATTTGATGATTTTTCTCCTAGTATAAGATTACAACATAAAACAGGAATTAGATCAAATATAATATCTAAAGCTATTTTTCATATTTTGATAGAAAATATTGCTAAAATTTATTTACCTAATTTGACAATATTGTTTAATATTGTAATAATAGCAAGTAGCATGCATTCATGTTACTATTAACAGAATTGGAGCAAATTGTTAGTGGTCAGAAATATGGGTACAACCTGCCTAGATTTATAAGATCAATTTTGAAATACTTTTTCTTGTTCATATGGCTTTTAGAAAAAAATTTCCAATAGAAATGTTGGGTGTTACCTTCAATAATCTGAAGTCAAATTTAATCCTGTTTGTTTGCCTCAGTGAATGGCTTCATTGATGCTTTTAAAAATGATCATTGCATGTTATATTTGAATTCTATTTCAATGTTCTGAATCGAGATTTTATGTCACAAGAATTTCAGTATTAGATATTATTCATATAACTAAAACTTTTAAAAGTGTATTAATAATTGAATACACTTTTCACTGTTGTACAAATAGTGCTATGATTTACTTCTTTTAGGGTATGCTATTAATTTAGAAAAGTTTGTTAAATTTTGCAATTTTTAGCATGTATGCTGTGAATAACACATAATAGCAATAATTTAGTTGACTTGAACTTAGGAATCTGAACTTTAAATATAGCAAAGCAAGTGAGCCTTACATTGATAATTATTGCACTCAGAAATATAACAAAGCAAAAATTATAATTTAAGAAAAAACAATTGTTAACTACTACCAAATAATAAAATTATTTTGTCTTATAAACCCAAGTGTAATATTTACAAAGAAACAGTTTACACTCACAGTTACACAGCTCTATTAACATATAGGTGAACTGCTGTAGAGAGCTGTGATGTGCCGTGCCCTAAAGATGGCGCCAGTTTCCGCCTTCCACCAGCCCAATGGTGAGCGCTCTCGGTGGTAAACAAGTCCATATTTGGCTAAGACCGCTGATCTGGCTTGCTTCCGCATACGTGGGCCTCTAAGATAGCACCACGTGGCTTTACTTGATTGGCTGTTCATATAGTATTTAGCCTGTGGGTTGGGTCTGCCCGGGCATTCGGAAGACTGTTTTCAAGGGACCTGAATAAACTGCTTGAGAACAGCTTTTGCCAGTTGCGTCGTTCTTGGTGGTCGAGGTCGACGCGACAAGTGATGGCCCATATGGGGAACCAGAAAAGACTCAGAACTCCTGCAATCAGGGGCAGTGCACTGGTAAGTTCCTGGGATAAATTGGGACAATAAAGTTTTGTGGAAATAGCGAACAAAAGGTAAAGTTTCATGGAAATTGCGAACAAAAGGTAAAGTTTCGCGGAAAATTGTGAACAAAAGGTAAAGTTTTGTGGGAATTACGAACAATAGGTAAAGTTTCACGGGAAACTATGAACCGAAAGTAAATTTTTAATCATGGGATCGTCTCAGTCACATCCAATTTTTCTGGCTCTTCAGGAGCTACTTTAAGCTAGGAATTTGAAACTTAAGAAGTCAACCCTAGAAAGATTTTTGAATGAATGCGACTCCATGGCTCCGTGGTTTGCGGTGTCCGGGAATCTTACGGTATCCTGCTGGGACAAATTAGGCAGGGACTTGGATTTTGCTTGGGAGTAAGGTACTCTGAAGCATGGAGTAAGACCGGTTTGGAAGATGGTGAGGAGTTGTTTAAAAGATCAGAGATGCTGTAAAGCAATCAAGGAGGGAGAATCAGCATTGGAACTGCTGCAAGGGGAAAGATCTGAGCAGGCAGACAGTGAAAAGGGAAGCAAAAAAGGCGAAAGATCTGAGCAGTCAGACAGTGAAAAGGGAAGCAAAAAGAAGGTCCCTCTCTATCCCAATCTTAGAGATTTTAGAGATTTTGAGGACTCAGAGGGCACGGATTCTGAAGGGGAGCTACACGCTCTAATAGAACAGTTGGAGAGGACTGCTATTAGAAAAAGGGAAAAGAGAAAGGTAAAAGAGAAAGACACGTTGGCGGCAGTTGGTGGAAGTGAAGCCGTTGCCGCGGCGCCTTCAACTCCCCCTCCATACCCAGAAGCCGTTCAGATAGATCAGCCTGTTCAGTCCCTGAAAGTAGGGAGATCTTTCTGCCCAGGGATGTGGACACAAGTAAGAACAGAATTACAGTTTGCCTATCCGGTATACCAAGACCCACAAGGGAACAGGTACGAGGAACCACTTGCAGAGTCAGTTCGTACCTATGGCATTACCGCTTCTTTTACATTGGCTCAAGTAGAAGCATTAAGCAGACATTGTATGACTCCGAGTGATTGGAGTGGCCTGGCCCGTGCCTGCTTAAGTCCAGGGCAATACTTAGACTGGAAAGCTTTCTTGATTGAGTATGCAACTGATCAAGCAGCCATTAATCAGAGAAATGGAAATCCAGCCTGAGATAGAGATATGCTGCTTGGGCAGGGGAGATTTGCCAACCAGCAGACAGGATATCCCAATCAGGTTTATGAACAAATAAACCAGACAGCTATCAAGGCTTGGAAATCCCTTCCTAAGAAAGGGGAGGTGAGTGGGAACTTAACTAAGATTCTACAGGGCCCCATGGAGCCCTTTTCAGACTTTGTGGCATAATTGGTGGAAGCGGCAGGGAAGATTTTTGGTGACCCGGATGCTGCTATGCCACTAGTAAAACAGTTGGTCTATGAGCAATGTACCAAAGAGTGTAGAGCCGTTATCACCCCTTACAAGAACAAAGGGCTAGAAGCCTGGATGAAAGTGTGTAGAGAACTTGGAGGGCCGTTAACTAATGCTGGTCTTGCTGCCACGGTAGTACACTTGAGTAGAAAAGGTGGAGGAAGTCCAGGAGTTTGTTTTAAGTGCGGCAAGATGGGACACTTTAAAAGACAATGCCCCGAGGGAAGGAGTACAGACAGTACAAGAAGTGCACAATGCCCCAGGCGGCCGGGGTTATGCCCAAAATGTAAAAAAGGGAACCATTGGGCTAATGAATGCCGTTCAGTGACAGACATCCATGGCCAGCCTTTGACTCAAGGTTATGGTGGCGCTCGTCCAAAAAATGGACAGCGGGGCCCACGACCCCAGGGCCCACAAATATGTGGGGCAGTAGAGAATCAGGACAAAGAACAGAATCAAGAGAGATGGCCAACCCTCCGCCATCCAAGAGACCGCGGAGAGCCACTGCAGGCTCAGCAGGATTGGACCTCTGCTCCACCACCAGACTCATATTAACACCCCAAATGGGGGTCCAGTTAATTGAAACAGATTTTAAAGAACCCCTTGAACCTGGTACAGTTGGTTTGCTGTTAGGGAGGTCATCATCAGACTTGAGAGGACTTATTGTCCATCCTGGGGTTATAGATCCAGATTATACAGGAGTGGTTAAGATCATGGTAGCCTCCCCCCATGGTATAACCGCTATCTCTCCTGGAGATAGAATTGCTCAGTTGATCATGTTGCTGAGCTTACATGATCGCTATGCGGCAAAGGATCGAGAGAGAGGAAAAGATGGTTTTGGGTCCACAGGCACGGATCTGACTTTTCTCTCTTTGGATTTGGACCAACGCCCCGTCTTGGAGTTAAAAGTTGATGGTAAAAAGATCCTGGGCCTTTTGGATACTGGGGCTGATAGGAGTATCATAGCAAAGAAAGACTGGCCTTCAGGTTGGCCCATACAAGCCTCTTCTCAAACACTTCAAGGCCTGGGTTATGCTAAGACTCCAGATATGAGTGCAAGATTATTAAAGTGGCAGGACCAAGAAAACCACTCAGGAGAAATGCAGCCATATGTACTTTAACTCCCTATCTTCCTTTGGGGAAGAGACCTTTTAAAGGATATAGGATTTAAATTGAGTAATGACTATTCTGATTCAGCCCAACGTATGATGCAAGATATGGGATACGCTCCAGGCTTTGGAATAGGAAAATATTTGCAGGGGCGGAAGAGTCCCATATCTATACAGCAAAGACAAAAGAGACAGGGCCTGGGTTTTTCCTAGGGGCCACTGAGGAGGGCATTCCCATAACTTGGAAGACGAAGGACCCAGTATGGGTTCCTCAGTGGCCACTTTCCTCTGTAAAATTAAATGTGGCCAAAGAGTTGGTGGATGAACAGATGTCTTTAAAGCATATAAAGCCATCTGTATCTCCCTGGAATACACCTATCTTTGTCATTAAAAAGAAATCTGGAAAATGGAGATTATTGCATGACCTGCGTTCCATAAATCAACAAATGCAGATCATGGGCCCAGTGCAACGCGGCTTGCCACTTTTATCATCTTTGCCAGCCTCATGGCCCATAATAGTTATAGATATAAGGGATTGTTTTTTCTCCATCCCTTTGTGTGCCAAAGATAGTGAGAGATTTGCATTTACTGTTCCATCATGTAACCATGAGGAATCTGATCAGCGGTTTGAATGGGTAGTATTACCTCAGGGCATGGCAAACAGCCCCACTATGTGCCAACTGTATGTGGGGGAAGCCATTGCTCCCTTGTGAAAGGATTTTCCAGATTTGAGATGTGTTCATTATATGGATGATATCTTACTGGCAGCTAAGAGTGAACAAATGTTAGATCAGGCCTATGAAGAATTAGTTCAATTATTAAAAAAGAAAAGGTTGTTTATAGCTCCTGATAAGGTTCAAAAGGAAAATGTGGTTAATTATTTAGGAGCGAAGGTTGGACCTGAAAAGATAATACCTCAAAAGATTGAGATAAGAAAAGATAATATAAAGACTCTAAATGATTTTCAAAGGTTGTTAGGAGATATCAATTGGGTAAGAGGCTATTTGAAGCTATCAAATTATGAAATAAGACCCATATATGATATTTTGAAAGGTGATTCAGCACTTAATTCTCCTAGGCAATTTACAGAAGAAGCAAGAAAAGCTTTATGTAAAGTGGAAGAAAGGTTGCAGAGTGCCTTCCTAAAGAGATGGCAGGAAGGACAGCCCATTGCATTGTGCATATTTGCCACCTATGGTCAACCTACAGGATTGTTATGGCAGGATGGACCATTATTATGGACCTATTCAAAGATTTCTCCAAAAACATCCATAGAACATTATCCCACTGCAGTTGCTGCTTTAGCCTTGAATGGTATCCAACAATGTTTGCAGTCTTTTGGAGTTGCTCCTGCCGGTATAATAGTGCCCTATTCCAGTCATCAAATTAAGATTTTGTGTGGCACTGTAGATGATTGGGTAATATTGCAATGTAGCTTTGAAGGAGTGATTGATAACCATTATCCTAAGCATCCATTACTATCATTTTTTAAGGAGCACCCAGTGATATTCCCTAAGGTTACTTCAGCAGTACCACTTCAAGGATCACCAAATGTGTTTACTGATGGCTCTAAGACAGGCTGCGGAGCCTATTTGATAGAAAGACAAGAGCCCGTGCTATGCCAATTTCAACCGGGCTCCCCCCAAATAGTAGAGTTGAAAATAGTAATTGAGGTGTTTAAAAGATGTCAATTTGCATTCAATTTGATTTCAGATTCAGTCTATGTGGTCAATGCAGTGAAAGTATTAGAATTGGCAGGTCCTATTAAGAATAGTAGTACTGTATGTGCCTTATTACAAGCAGCAGCTCTTCCCACACTGACTGCCGCCTGTGTGTCCTTTTCTTTTACCTTTTTCTTTTCTTTTTTTTATAACAGTCCTCTCCAATTGTTCTAGTAGAGAGTGTAGCTCTCCTTCAGAATCTGTGCTCTCTGAGTCCTCAAAATCTCTAAAATCTCTAAAATCTGTGAGATCGGGATAGAGAGGAACTTTCTTTTTGCCTCCCTTTTCACTGTCTGTCTGTTCAAATCTTTTGTCTTTGTTACTTTCCTTTTCACTGTCTACTTGCTCAGATCTTTCCCCTTGCAGCAGTTCCAAGGCTGAGTCTCCCTCTTTGATTGTATTACAACATCTCTGATCTTCTAAACAACTCCTCACCATTTTCCAAATCGGTCTTACTCCATGTTTCAGAGTCCCCTGCTCCCAAGCAAAATCCAAGTCCCTGCCCAATCTGTCCCAGCAGGATACTGTAAGATTCCCGGACACCGCAAACCACGGAGCCACGGAATCACATTCATTCAAAAATCTCTCTAGGGTAGACTTCTTAATCTTCAATTTCCTAGCTAAAAGTAGCTCCTGAAGAGCCAGAAAAATTGGGTGTGACTCAGACAACCCCATGTTTAAAAATTTACTTTCAGTTTGCAGCTTCCCCATGAAACTGTATCTTTTGTTCGCTATCTCCGTGAAACTTTACCGTACGTTCACTATCTCCGCGAAACTTTACCGTACGTTCGCTATCTCCGCAAAACTTTACCTTGTGTTCGCTATCTCCGTGAAACTTTATTGTCCTGATTTATCCCAGGAACTTACCAACGCGTTGCCCCTGACTGCAGGAGTTCTGAGTCTTTTCTGGGTCCCCGTACGGGCCACCACTTTGTCGCGTCCCCCCTTGTCCAGCAAGGAATGACGCAACTCACAAAAGCTCTTCTCCTGTAGTTTATTTAGGTCCCTTGAAAACAGTCTTCCGAATAATGGGGCAGACCCAACCCACAGGCTAAATACTATATGAACAGCCAATCAAGTAAAGCCACGTGGTGCTATCTTAGAGGCCCACCGTCGGGCTGGTGGAAGGCGGAGACCAGCGCCATCTTTAAGGCGCGGCACGTCGCAGCTCTCTACAATAATCAACATATTAGAGCACATACAGGATTACCTGGACCATTAAGTGAGGGTAATGATAAAGTTGATCAATGGACTAGGATGGAATGCATTTTTTGGAGCTCATTCCTGAACCAAGCCAGACAGTTTCACCAATTATTTCATGTAAATGCAAGAACTCTACAGCAGAAATTCCGTTTTCTAGAGCAGATGCTAGACAGGTGGTTTTGGACTGTCCTCAGTGTGTGATTCATCATCATCATCCTCCCAGTGTGGGAGTGAACCCTAGAGGGTTGATGCCACTCAAAATCCTTTGTCTCCTTCTGTAACCAGATGGAGATACAGCTTAATCATGGATTACCATATAATCCTCAAGGACAAGGAATTGTGGAGCATGCTCATCGCACCTTGAAAGAATGTTTGCAAAAACAGAAAGGGGGAATAGGCCAAGGCCGTACCCCCAAGGAGAGAATGTCTTTAGCCTTATTTACTTTAAATTTTTAAAATTTGGATGTTCAAGGCCGCTCAGCAGCAGACAGACATCAGGATTCCCATGGTCCACCTAAAGGCATGGTGAAGTGGAAGGATATTTTGACAGGCTCTTGGCGAGGGCCTGACCCCATGCTAACATGGGCGAGAGGATCTGTTTGTGTTTTTCCTCAGGATCAACAAGATCCAGTGTGGGTGCCTGAACACCTTGTGAGGAAGATTCGTCATGAAGACCTTCCTAGGGATCCTGGTGATAGTAGCAGTGATGATGTCAGGAATGACCGAGCCAAGATGGGGGATCCTGTCGATATTCCCAAAGCCGATGCCGGTCAGACATGATGCAACTGTGTTTCCACGCTTATTTAGCAGTAATAGAAGCTTAGGCTTACCCTACCTTCCCTTTGATGATGAGAGAAGCCCTATAGAGGGTAATAGAAATGTCAGCTTAAAGGGTAGTCTGTGCTTTTTAATGAGTTTCAATAGGTCAGATGATACAGAATGTATTAAATTGTCTCGGCAGTCGGTGGACTTTGTATCAAATATTCCTCCTTGGAACAGCGAAGGCGGTTTTAATATCTCAGTTAATGGTTCTCGCCTTGAAGGATGGTGGCCCACACAAGTCTCTGACCAGAACCCCCCCCCCCAGACAGCCACGCTGGGCACCTTTTTGTAGAGGATCCGCAGGAGAGGAAGGACCTTTTCCCTGGACTGGATGTCAGGAATGATAATTTAGTGATACAAAGCTCAAATGATATATAAATATAAAAATATTTTATTGAATTCACATATTCTCTCTAATTTTTGACCAATAATCTAAAATGAACAAATGTTATTTTAGTAAATAATTGGAAATTATACTTCTTATTTTAAATTAGGAAATTATGTGATTTCACAAAATAACTTAATTTTCTAAATGATAGTAGTATACAATGCACATAAAACATAAACCTAAAATGTTATTAGTAAAAATGAATTTTTCTACAACAAAATGTCTAAAAGATATTTTGAAAAAACTTTTAGTTATTTTAGTTAGAAAACAAATTCCATTACTTCCTTCACCTGTATAGATTTTCTGCAAAATAGAAACAAAGCTTTTAATTAAACAATTCATGGATGCAATATTTTGAATTTTACAATGCTTTTCAGTTTTAAAAATAAAAATCCTGAATTAAATTGCAGCATACTTTTTTTTTCTGAAAATACGAAGGTAAAAAATTCAGTATAGGAAACTTTGTTACTAACTTCTAATTTTTAAAGTATCAAGGATGTTTTAAACCATAGTAGCTACTTATTTTCTTCTTATGGTAGACTGTGTGTGTGTGTGTGTGTGTGTGTGTGTGTGTACCATAAGTTCTTTTACCAGTAAAGTTTGCTTTTTCAATAATTTTTTTGAGTTAAGGTATCAAGTAATCATGCATTTTATCTCATACATATCCAAAATTTTCCTGTGAAATCCTTCAATATTGGCATTCTTACGGTTAAACATGTATTTAAAATTTAAATCAGTCTTCCTGTCCCTGAGCTAATGACAAATAAAACACAGAAATTAAATGAAATGAAAGTGGTTGTTACTTTAAACAGAAAACACATCACAACTTAAGGATAACAAAGATGACAGGTTCTCAGGCTAGGCGAGGACACAGGAGCTGCACATGGCATTGCTGTGCCATTGAAATTTATGAAATGTCCTTATCTGCTGGATTTGATGTACTTCCTTGACCTGACCCCAGCAGTGGGTGTAGAGGCTGCAAGGTAATTCTTTCCCTGGTTCTCTTGTAAGGAATATAAATGAAATAGAAGTGATCCAGTTTTGTTTAGAAATGAACCCTCATTGGTATGTGGAAAGCATACTTGTGTGAAACTGGTACGCATATGTAAAAAGAAGAAAAAGAAGTTTGCCCCAGCATTATATAGTCTAGGTCCTACATGTGGTTATTGCTCATGTTATGTTTATAAGTACACCTTCACAAAGGAAAACAAAATTAACCCTTTAAAAAAGCACCAGATTATTTGTTAAAAATTCACATGCGAGTGGTTAGTTTTTCTCATGGAATTTCGATAAGGCCAGAAGATATAGTTTGAGGTCACAGGCCACAAGCAACCTTATACATATTAACCATTCTGCTACAAATCAAGTCACTATGCTTTCAGCATTCTCTGGAACGTTAAACCTTCTGTCATTCCTGGCTCTACTGACTTTGATTCTACTGAGGTTTAGGAATTATAAACACATATGAAAATATGCAGAATCTATTTTCCTTTTGAAGTGATTATAATGTGATATTTCTGCACTGCCAGCACTCATAATAAAGCAAATGCGACGTTTTGGTGCAGTGTGACACCCACCATCGTCTTATTAACATGTAAGCAGCGTGAGACAAAACACTAACGATAGTACCAGGGTGACTTAAAGGCACAAAACAAACAGATTTACTAATGTAAACTTTTACAACCTTTGGCAAAAGACATGTGCCATCAAGTTCAGAATTCCGTGTAGTTCGCAGACGCGGGTTTGTCAAATGAAGGGTTTCAGCGGTTGTTAAGTTCTCCCTCACAAATAAAACAATAATAGCTAAAGTAACTAAGTGTAGTTTTAAATCGATTGATCATTTTGAACACCCAAAGAAGGTGAATGACAGTGAGCAACATTTACCTGACACCCTTGAATATTTCACAGAGACAAGTTGATATGAGTTTGTATAAATACTAATATTAAGCAGAATTAGCTTTGGAAAAAATAAAGAAATTGTACTGAGGTGAAAATTGTCACTGTCAGGAGAAATGAAGTTATATCAGAGAACAAGTGACATACAATTTTCTCTAGAGTGTTTTTAATAAAAATAGCTTTTCTTTGAATATTTTGAAGTCAGACATGAGAGGCAATCTGGGCGTTTGTCAGAGTTTGAGAGTGTGAAAAATTGCTGCCTTAAATCATTTAAGCTGAAAAGCAACTTCTTCCTGCTGAGATAATTTCACATTGACTTACCGTGCAAGCCCTTCAGGCATTCCCAGCTCAGAGCAGAAGTTTTCAAGGTAAAAACATAGAGTGAGAACATGGGAGAAGCTGGGACAAGGATCAGCAGCAACTCCAGGCATTCAGGCACATCTGACTTTGATTAATTAGAGAACTACTTTTCTATTTGCACATGTACTGACTGATGGAAGGGTAGAGTGGACCGAGATACACAAACTCAGAGTCGGCTCTGTTAGCTATCAGCAGGTTTTGACATCTTCTACAGAGCTTGCAGAATCTCAGCTTACAAGGACTAAATTGCTGCAGCACATTTTTAATTTATTCATTTTTCCTAATGCACAGAAATTATCTGCACTGCAATAGATTTGATTTTTAATGGTGAATAAATCTCTTCCTGTAAATGTTTAGGTTAGGTGAACAGACAACTATCTTGCTACATAATGTAGGATGAGTTATTTCTACTTTGGGGAGGAATTTTTTGGTATGACTAGTCATATTTATTCTCAATAGGATCTTTCCCTCTTGTTTTATTGGAAAATACTTTATTACATTAAAAATATCTTTTTTAACTTTGTCATTTTTAACATCAAATATTGTTAACTTTCTTCATTAAATGTTTAAATCTAAAAGGTGTTTCATCTTCTAGTATTTTACTGAAAATTAATATACATGAAAATCAATTTAGAAACACTATTTTCAAAGTCACTGTGCACTCAAGTAAAGAATTTTGTATTCCAAATATAAAAAAATACATTTACTACAAGCTTACACTATTTTAAATAATTGTCTAACATTTGAAAACATGTATATGCAGTCTTTCAAAACTTTGCATATTTGATAACATGTGGTTTTGAAATACAGCAGTCCATCCTTAATGCATACCTTTACTTTCAGTTTTATTTCAGAAATGAAATACTTAGAAAACAAACTTTTGTTTTCTTTAAGGCCAATTTTAAAATCTTCCTTTTCTTAAGTAAAATAAATGTATTTATTCATTTTCTTTTATTTTTTGATGGAAATTTTCCTGGACCTTTCATTTTGTTTGCTTAGAATCCGGAGTATATCAAAATTACTTACTTCTTATGTGTCAGTTCGTAAATAACTCTGACAGGGTATGTGACAGTTTCCAGCAGATTCCCAGTGATACTGTCACCACTGAAGACCTTTAGGCTCAGAAGAGTTAATGTTCAAACTGATCTGGATAGACATTTTCGCTATTCATGGTTTGGTGACATAAGAGATGAACACAGACTTGATACAATCATGTCTAAGGTGGATTCTGCAAAAAATCTTGCTGTGCACCAGCCAAGCCATAGAGCCCTAATGAAATAATAGGATCCTTAGTTATTATCATAATTTTTATAAAGAAATCCTCTCATCAGACATTGTCCCCTGCCTCTGTCAATCACACACTGCAATTAACTTATTAAATTGCACTTGTGACAGATTGTCTACTAGAGAGGAGAGACTAGAAAGTTCTTGAAAACAGATTCTTGCTCTACATCCTTCAAACACTACTAAATCAGGGAATATATGATCTGCTTTTCCCTTTTAGAGCAAATTGTTTTTTCACTTTTGACTTAAATTGCACATTAAAAAAAAAGTCTACTTCAATGAACTGGATAGTTATACTTCAAGCCCCTTGCTATCTCTCTCCACCTCACAGGGGAAATAGCAATTAACATGATGATTAAGATATGCCTAATCTATCAGCAGTGTAATTCAATGCATTCAATATGAATTTTGCTGAAAGTATATGTAAGTCATGAAAATGAGTAAAATATAATTTTTACCTTTAGTACCATCGTGCTTAATGGTAGAATAAGATAATTTTTAAAATATAAAAGAGTGCTTAAAGTAATGTTTTAAAGAAGGATTAAATTTATTAATCAGATATTAATCAATTTGATATTGATTGGCTGGTGAATATCAAATATCTATGACATGAATCCTGACCTCAAATGGCTCATGGCTTAGTGCTAACGATGCACATAAACAAATGATTACAGGACATTGAGTCGGTATCATAAAGTGAGCTCAGTCTTGAGGTGCAGTAGTAGGAAGAAAACAACACAAGAACAGAGAAAGGCAGGCAAACCTCATATGGGAGCCACAGATCAGAAGGTCCCTATGATTCCGGTAGAAATGATAGCATTAAGCAAAGACTTGAAGAGCAGGTAACTGTGACATCTCTGGCATATGAGAATCATCTATTGTCTCCAAGACACAGTTCAAAGGCCTACACACATTATATGGGGGACTGGGAATTTCCAACGTGAGATCTCACTACCATGAAAGGCACGTACTACTAAAATACACTCAAGGCATAATCTTATTTCTGGAAAAGAAGAAAGATAAAATGGCATATGTATTAATTAGGAAATAATTAGTGATCCATCTCTGAACAGCTGACCAAATGTTTAAACACAGAAGAGTCTGTGGAGAAGGGTGACAGCT
The DNA here is from genome assembly GCA_907164525.1 of Lophiomys imhausi. Lineage (NCBI taxonomy): Eukaryota > Metazoa > Chordata > Mammalia > Rodentia > Muridae > Lophiomys > Lophiomys imhausi. The sequence goes on along the minus strand of CAJQZJ010000237.1, from coordinate 508,426 downwards.
GCCAGCCCTCTATTGATCCTTTTGTTCATAACAGACTCACTATGCATTTAGATATTATATCAAAATTCTAACACAATAATATAGGGGGAAGAACTTAAATTCTTATTTAAAAAGAGAAACATTTTTCTCTAACAGATTGTCACTTGAACTTACTGTATCTAGAACTGGGCACATGCATACCCATAATTACAAGAGTATGCACTTAACTTTCTCCCATAGTAGAAGAATACGTGGGAATAGGGAATTTGAAGATGAAGACTAAGTGAGCCAAACCATACCATCCTTAATAGTGTATGCTCTCAGGAAGCTGTAACCAAAGCTGCTATATCTCTTTCCACAGGAATTCCAGGCTATACGTCCTCTTTACCAGATCCAACTTCTCTAAGTTTCAGACATGTTTGCTCCTTTGTTCTCAGGAATTATTTTCTTTTCATCTATACTATGCACTGTGCTCTTCTCAGGTAAATGAGGCAGTCACACATAGTGTTTTGCAGCAGCCAGGAAAGCTGTTGCTATTATTCATCTTCATAAAAATAGAAAAGTAGACAGGTGTGTGGCCACAATGGCACAGACCCTTGCCTTTCAGTTTACTGATTTCCAGCCTTCACTGGAAGAGGGAAAGAAATAAATGCTGCATAGTACTTGGTTTCTTCTCTCCCTTGCAATTAGTGTTATATGTGACTCACTTCTGGCTAATGCAAGGTTAAATGGAAGTCTGTTGGGAAAAGCTTCTCTTTCTATATGAAAAAGATCAGCCCCCAAGGAGAAAGTCCTTTCCCTTACAGTGTCTTCCCTCTATGACTTATATTTTCTTCTTAATGCATAGTAGGCTTGATGACTTCAACTTGAAAGAAGCCTTCCCTGCCCATCAAATGAAGGAACTTTCACATCCTGTTATTAACTAGTGAAATGCCAATAATGATGGCATCTGTGTCAGGCATGGTATAAAGATTAAATGAGGTGACAAATGGGAAATGCCACGCACAGATACAGGAAGATGTCATTGCTTGACAAGTTTTAGGCTTTTAAAAATAAGTCATACCTCCATTATGAAAGTAAATGCTCTAACATTGCAATTATATGGTAAACCAGAACTTAGAAATTCTTTCTGCCAAGTCAAACTTTGTGGAAATTGCTCATTACTAACTCAATATTTATGTCCTTTTGTCTTTCCTTTTAAAATAATCTAAGTTCTTCAAAAACTAATTTCTGGCAGCCCCGGTTGAACACTTCTAATTTATCACAAAATGATCTCTTTTTATTGCTTGTTATTGTATTCCTATTTCTTTCTGGTCTGCACTGGGATTGATTTGACTACATTAGGACAGAAATTTCATAACCAGAATATGAGAAATGAGGCAAAAAGGAAAGTTAAGTATAACTTATGGGCAGTGAAATTAAGGTGGTCTTAAAACAATAAACAGAAATAAAAATTTCATTTCATCTCAGATAGAGAGGGTATACACCAAAAAAAAAAAAGTATTCCACCCATGTCTAGCATGGAGAACCTGTGAATATAATTAGATTCCTTATAAAGTATAAGAGATTGAGAAGTATTGTGTCAACTACTAGCTGAATCACCATTAAGATTTTACCTCTTACACAGTAATGATTGAATATTTGGGGAGAGTAAAGTCCTCATGAGGCTCTCTTGAACACCAATTAAAAGGTCCTGTGAGTCTTTGAGATTCTCCTCTCTCCAGAAAGCAATGTTAAAAAATCTCATTTCAAGAGGGTTTTGGGAGTGGTCAGCACAGCTATTCTTCTCCTAAATGCCTATAGTTATAGCTGACCTAGACAAAACAAGATAAGAACGATAAATTAAACAATTTATCTTGACAGTTAAAAGAAGTACTTTTTTTAGTTTTTGTTTTCCATAAAAAATTGTTATGACTTAATAATGGGGGAGAAATCAACTTCTCTCTCAAATTGTTTTCTATATATGGTCACAAGAATCTTTAGAAAACTTACGGATTCCATAAGTATTCCATATATTTGTACCAGCCCACAATTCTTTATCCAAAATAATATTTATATTAGAAGTAAGATTCATTTTCTAATAATATAAAGAAAATAGTGTGTGTTTACTCTACATGACACAGCAAAGTATCCAGGACATCGCATTGTAATCTAATTCTCCTGTCCAGAAGAACTGAAAAGTATTCACATTGCCCGGGATGAAATATATACTTGAATGTTTTTAAATTGTTTTAAATATTTTTTGAGAATTTCATGCATGAGTACTATATTTACATAATTTTCTTTCCCTCCTTTCCTCCCTTCAACTTCTCCAGTGTTTTTCCTTACTCCCTCTGAAATTTATGATTATTTTTGAAGAAATTATTGTTACACACACATATGCATAGAAACATATATATGTAGGCTTCTGAGTCCATTCAATGTTGTTCATAAATGTATGTGTTTAGGGCTGACCTCTTGGGATTCGATAACCTACCAGGAGCCTTTATATGGTGATAACTGATTCTTCCTCTTTCAACAGCCATTATTTGCCTGTAGCCTTTCATCTAGAGGTAGAACCTTGTAAGACTTTTTCCCCACAAACGGTGTTGTCATTATGTAGGTTTTGTTTAGAGTTAATCATATCACTGATATTTCATGGATGCAGCTTATCTATCACATATAGAAATATACTATCTCAAAACAGTCATCCTGGTCCTCTGGTCTTGCACTCTTTCCACACACCTTTGCAGTAATGTTCCTTGAGTTGTAGGTGTTGTGTTGTGGATTTAAGTTGAGACTGGGCAGCCCATCATTGGTTGTTCTCTGTATTTTGAAAAGTTGTGCCTTTCTATAATTGTCTCCATCTGCTACTAAGAAAACCAAAAGCTTCATTGATGAGAGGGGAGAGTTAGAAATTATACTGGCTTTGGAAGGTGACATTAGTGGTAGTGGGTTAGTTCTAGAGTCCAGACAGACTTGAAAACACCAGGAAAGATTACGATGTACCAACTGCATACTTCACACTTAGTTAGCATTCACCCCCCTTTCTGCATCAAGTGTAGCTGGGACTTGACTGGACTTAAGCAGCAAGGGGAACGAAGAAAACACAGACACACAGACACATGTAAAGAAAAACATATGAAGAGCGATGTGCTGTGTTTGATGGAACACACAAATCTACCAACACAACAACCTCAAATCTCAGCCTGTTTATAATATACAGGAAAAGAGGATGGGGTAGCTACTATTGGAAGGAGGTCTATGTGGGCAAGCAGTCTCAGGATGTTAACATCCTTGAGGAAGAAGCTGCAGTTGCTAACCCCTTCAAACCTTTCCCCGCCCCATATTCCAGCATTCACATTTAGACCAGCAAAGTCTTTGCCATCTCTCTGAGCCTGACCTGGGCTGCAGGATTGTCATTTTCTTATGGATCTTAAGCATTGATCCTTGACATGGTTGTGCCCATGTCAACTGTACACACAGTCCCTCAGAAATCCATCTTCTCTTTACACATCATTCAAGGTTTCCTGGACTCCCCATGGTCCTTGGAGCTTGCAGCAGATATTTGTGACCTTAATGCGGCTTCTCTCTGAAGTGCAGTAGTACTCTTCCATCTTCAGGCTGCACTTCTGGCCTCCTTCAAGTGATGCAGAATCCACAGATGGTTAGTTTATGTTCTGGCCTGGAATAATCATCAGTTTTCTTACATGACACTTGAAAGTCTCTATTCTCTCAGTCTCCTGCTTTAAGTTTAGAGTTTGATTTACTTTCTGCTTCTCACTGTGTGGACTATTTGTTTATGTTAAATAGGGTATCATCAGTAATTGCAACTTACTTATATATTCACTTATATTCCAGTCTTTGAAGAAAAGCTACCAAAACATTTCAGATGCATTCTTATTAACACTACTGCCTTGTATTATTACTGTAGTGTACCACGTTGTTGGGAATTGCATGCCATTGAGTTCAATTAATTATATTTTTGTTAGTGACATGTATGAAATTGAATGCTCCCTCTGAGTCTGTCTCTGTTATGTCAGCTACTGATGCAATGATGTAGCATTCTTTCCCCTTTCTTTCCCACTATCTTTCATCTTAAAGACCATCCCATAACTTACTCCATCAAAGTAGGTTTAGATATTGGCAATTGATGCTGCTAAGGGAGACAGAGTCAGAGTTTTACAGGAATATAGGTTCTGAGCAGATATCCATTACTTAATGGACTCAACATTAAAAAAAAAAAGAAATGAGAGTGAGAGTATTCGAGAGAGGGAGAAGGAGAGAGAGCATCAAATTAAGAGGAGAGGGAAAATAGTGGTGAGATATAGGAATCAGAGAGGAGGGAATGGAGGTTGGTGTGGAGAGCAGAAGAAGCCTTGACTGAATGTGTATTGTTGACAGGGCCATGGTTATATGAAATACCCCAGTGACTCATATCCAAACCAAACCTTTAAGATATCAAGCTCTGAAAAATAGCCTTCTCCTGCTCTGTGTGAGAATGCTAACAGTGTATGGAAAAAAAAGAACAAAACAAGAAAAAAATAGAAAAAAAATCATCTCTGCTTCCTCCTCCAATGTTTACAGCTGAGACTGTTCTTCTACAGAGACCTCCTACCAACACTAGCTAACCCCTCCTCCTTATGCTATACATGCTATACACTGTGGGTTTCTGGGTTGTGTAAAAGGGACACTCTGAAGGAGCATATCCCAACCAATCCCAGCTTTTCTACATGTGGGTTTGTTGTTTCTTCAGTGCCTGTCATTTCTTCATTCCTGTGTTACCTGGTCAAATTCCCAGGAACAGACATGCAAGATTTTGACAGGTAGATTTGATCCAAGCATATTATATGCATATATAAATACTAAATAAAGTATTTTTAATAACTGTGGAGCCTGGAGAGGTAGCTCAGTAGTTATGAGCACTGAGTGTTCTTTTAGAGGACCAGCGTTCAATTCTCAGGACACTCAAGGGAGCCGCACAATCATCTGTAACAACAGTTCAAGATCTGATACTTTCTTCTAGCCTCTGTGGGCACCAGGCACACATATGGTCCACAGAAATGCAGGCATACATTTACATGAAAAGTAATAAAATAAATTTAAAGAAACCATTGTATTATTATACTTCAGAACTGAGTTTATGAGGTTGATTGAATGGCTCAACAGGTAAGTTAGGCACTTTCTGGTAAGACTGAGGACTCAGATTCAATCACTGGAATCCACATAGAGGAGAAAGAACCAATTCTAACAAGGTGTGCTCTGATTTCCACATGTGCGCAGTGACACTAGTTCAGTCATGGGTGCAAATACACACATGCAAGCACACACATAAAGAAGTTAAATTTGCATTTGTGAGCCTGTGTGCTGCTTGATAAAATGTCTGTCAACCTAGTAATTCTTCTGGCAGGTTTTCTTTTTTGAGTACCACAATAAAAATGATGTATAGAGACATCCCAGGAACATAACATTGGGTCTAACAAAGAGAAAACAGCACACTCTTCGACTATGCCGTCCGTCATTATTGTTTTGGGTGGGGGGAGAAGATGTAAGGAAATGCTGATTGGAGTAAACTGAGTAAAGAAATTAGTCATCCGTTTTTCACTGTTGCTGACACCATAAAGTTTTGGTCACTATAGTTATTTTAGTTTGAGTATAAAATCGACATGAATTCACAACTACAAACACTCTCCTTTTACAAATTTCATAGTGTTTTCAAGTAATATTTTTCCTTCCAAAAATCTTTGACAGTATTATGCATTTTCATATGTTTGCACTCGACATGTGTCTTTTCTAATTAATTATAATCACAGTTAATTACTTATTTAGGCTCTGTCCCTCTGCAGGATTATAAAGTCCCATGTGTCCTCCACCACAGTCCCCAGTTCCTAGAGGAGAGTCTGGCTAGTCAAGGATGTACTGTACACATTCACCAGAATTGGTCTTCCAGGAAACAATGGAGCAAGGACATCCTTTCTGTTGAGAGTGGTTTTGGACAGTCTCACATCTGTTATGATCATATATATATATGCTTAATACTTTATGGAAAGCTAATGCATATTTCTATATTCATTTTCTTTAAGAAAAGATTTTTTGGGGGTAGGGGATAGGTTAGTCATATTCAAGAAACTTCATGTCTTATGATACACTTTCAGATAGGGAAGGTAGGAAATGTCTTCACCAAAAATTCCTACTGAGCAAGACAAAAGTTAAGTTAGTAAGTATAGGGAACTGGTTCTAATTGACAAAATAGTTGACAAAAAAGTAATATACTTTAGGCAAATGAACTCTTCGCCTGGCTTCCAGATTTGTTAGGGCCTGAAAGGGTAGGGGTGCTGGTAGAAAGAGTTTACTTCTGAGAACCTTTCCTTCAGTGCAAAGAATTCAATTGTCTCAGGGACCATGCTTTTAGGGTCCATGATCTCAGCCACCCAATCACCTGGGACTGGAATTCATAAAAAAAAATGGCTCCAGTGTTTATAACATGAAAGATCTAAAGTGGTTGTCAGGTGAATAGTTTGGTAAGACAGGTTAAAAATATTGTTTGTGATTTCTAAAGATGTTTTCCCAGAGGGAAGACTTGTACCCCCATTCATTGCCATTTGCTAACCTGCTGATCTGAACGAATCAGCTAGAGACAACTGTAGCAGGGGCAGAAGCCACATGGAGAATGAGGGAGAAAAAGCCAATTCTGAACATACCACAAACTGCAAGATAGAATTCTGAACCCCTGAGTATTTTGAAAGTGAGTCTCCAAAACCTTGAGTTACCTATTTCTAACTAATAGGTAAACCTCTGATAACCTATTTCTAGACTTGCTTTATGTAAAAGAGAAATGAATGACTTTTGTCAGGGCCATTGTGACATTAGTTTTCTTGAACAGAGAGATAATTAGTCAAAAAATAACTAACCCAACAAACCTGACCCAATGAAATGATTTATTGAGAGAAATGTAACCAAAATGACAAAAATAATCTTGTTTCCTTCATTATGCAATGGAGAAGAGAAAGAATTCCAGAACTCCAGGGAAATTACTAATCCTTTCTACTCATCTTCACATTATTCCTTACTTGTGTAAGGTAAGTGCCTCATTGTACATTACAGCACCTCTGTGCTTCCAACAGAAGGAAAAAAATGCATTTTATGGCTGGAGTATCAAGACATCTTAACCTAATAGTCACAATAAACTTTATTTATTCTGATTTGTTTTCCATTTTTATTATATACATATTCATCCTTAATTATTTTCCACTTCCATTGCTATTAACCTTTATTCACCTTGTGAGTGGGAAGATCAGGAAATAAATATTTTGGTGATGACCTGTTGTATCAAATTAAATGAGGAGACTCCCTTCTTCATTTAGAGAACCTTCCTTAAGGGTAACAGGCAGATTATACAGAGGTGATCCCTGAAGGACAAAAATAAAATCTCCTTTCATTATCTACTGGAATGAATTTTAGAGAAAATGAATAAAATGTTTATGTACTAATTACTAAGCATTAATTATAAGTTAAACCCACTGTAGGAGAATGACAAACAAAACAAAACAAAACAAACCAGCCTAATGATGCCAAAAGAAATTTATAATGTTTGTTTGATTTGTTGGGGTTTTTTGGGGGGGTTATTTTGTTTTGTTTTGTTTTAGACTTATCTTTTTTACATATGTGAATATTTATAAGTGGATGTCTGTATCTGTAGGGGCCAAACTAATTCCTTGGAATTGGAGTAATAGGTGGTTGTGAGCTGAGTTGATGCGGGTGCTGAGAACTGAAATTTGATGCTCTGTAAGAGCAGCAATTGCCCTTAACCACTCAACCATTTCTCCATCTCATGACATAACAAGGAAAAATAATGGTCCTACAGAAAAGAGGCTGACATGCTCACCACGCTTCTTTATCATCCAGGATGACCGGGTTCTAGGAATGAGTAGAGATTCCAAAACTATGTTTAATAATGAACTTCCATTTTTGCCTATTTTAGACATAATGAAATCTATTAATGAAGGTTTATATTTATTTTTCAAGTGTACTTCCTCATATAATGGTCACACGATTAATTTGGAGGCCAACATGGGACACTGTCACCAGCTTTCACACAAGCAAAGATTTACTCACTGATATTATGACTTTAAATGGCTAATGTCCATCTTTCCTATTTCTTTATCCCTGTCTACCCTTCTCTTCACCCACCCCTGTTTCTCTAAGATCTATAAGAAGATGATCATCCTTATAGGGGATGGTGTTTTGAGAATCCTCTCCGATGACAGAATGCTGTTCAGTATTAGCCTTTTCTTTTTTTTAATTATCATTCATTCTTAGTTTCTAAGCCTGCAAAAATGGGCCCTAAAATCAAAAGATGCAAAATTAAGTGCATTATGCTAATCTCATCATTTCAAAATAATACATTTCAAATAAACCACACCCCAATCAGAACAAATAGACAGAAGATGTCAGATGTGTGTACAGCAACATGCCCTGTGCCTTGTACTCTGGGGGTTGTCCACCTGCCTGTGGCTGACTTTGGTCAGTAATCCACAACTTCAGGCAATGACTTCTCTTCCATTCAGCAACCTCAGGCTCCTGTTCTGGACACACAAAGGCAGAAACTTTGTAAAGTACTAAATTACACATCCTATGTTGCAATTTATTTTTACTTGGAAAAGGTCAAAAAAATCCTTTCGCCTATAGAATTTAAGGTATTTTAACATCTACATCCGTATAGAACCATACAATCCTAAGAATGGATTGTTTGTTCATAATGATGTGGTACTACAGTACTAGGAATAGAAAGAATTCAGTTAAGTTTTGGTTAAATTATGAAAAGATCATTACTATTTATGTTGCTGTCCTCTTTGAATGTTGGCATTCATCAATGCCTGAATCTTAATATTGAGTCTAGGTAAAGCACTATATATAATTTCTCTCATACTGAAGGGAAAAATCTGAGCATTTGTTCTTCAATGAAATTAGAGGATCCTTCAAATTAGGAAGCATGCGATATTCTTCTTCAGCATTTCTGTCTCTGGGAACCTTGTAGTTATTCAACAAACATTTGTTGATTTTAGTACATGAAGAGAGACTGAGATTACAAAATCCTCCATAACAATAAGTGTGTCTATTTTTACAGTTTTTTTTTTTGAAGAAAAAAGAATGTGAACTGCTCTTGATTGAAAGTGATAGGGAAACAAACTAGTTACTCAAACTAGTCAGTTCGAAGATACTAATCTTCCAAACTAGTTGTTTCGAACTGACTAGTTTGAGTAAAACTGTGAAAGGTAAAGGCCAACAAAAAAACAAAAAAAACCAACAACATGGGACTATGTGACATGTGGCTTAAAACATTGCAACTTAATTTTGATTAAGAAAATTAGAAAATTCCCCCATAAAATTAACAATTAAAATTCCATTAATATGAAACAAAGGCATTTCCTCTTGTGAACTTTCTAGCGATTATTTTTTAAGTGCCATATCTTAGTGTATCTGTTGCTGCAATCTATTATGGAGACTTGGCAACTTTTAAGGAATGTTTTGTTTTCTCATAGTTCTCAATTCTTAGAAGATGAGGATGTCAGCTTGTTCAATGCCTGGTGAGGCTGTTTCCAAAATGAGTCTTGACTGCTGTACTCTCCCTTGATAGGTCCTTTGGAGGAAACAGATGCTTTGTTCCCTCATGGAGGATGATAGAAGAGCAAATGGGCTGAATTATTTCCATCAAGATATGGTGACATTAATATACTGTTAAAGATGGAGTTTCATGACATGAAAATTTCCTCAAAGGCCATGCTTTCTAATACAGTTGCTCTGGTGACTGAGATTCCAACACACAAACATTAAAGAGTATATGCAGTTCAGAGACATTTTTCTCAGGCAAAGGTACAAGATCACATTCTTTCACCCATTAATAAGTGATCTTTTTCTACGAAGAAACAGTAGGACAAAAGGATAGAGAAAGACGATGGAACAGTAGAAAATAGACAGAATATATGACAGGTTTATACTAAAAAGCCTTGTCTAACCCGTACAGAGTGACTGTGCACTTTGGCAGTTCTACAGCACAGTACTTCATGTGTATATAACATGGACTGCAGAAATATATAGATTTTAGGTGTAAGTAGGAGTTACATATTTCACAGTTAAAGAAAAAAAATACAAATAAGCACAAGGAAACTCTTCTCAGACTCCTAGATTTGAACTGGTGATGCACATAAAGGTTATTTTACTACATATGGAGATATAGAAATAATTATAGATTATGTTCAGAAGCATATACCCTACTTATTTATATTGATAAACCCAAGAACTAGGACACTCAATAGTGATGAGCACATATATACAGTGCAGCTTTCCTTATACAAAACTGGATTAATTTGAGTTAATTGAATAAATATTTATAAGTACCCAATGATATAAACAAGCAAACAAGTAAACAAACAAATAAATCACAAAGCTTCCATATAGATTTTTCCAAACAGTAAATTAGAAAGTATGATAAAATAGTAAGTCAACATTAGTATAGCCCACAAGGAGCTGCTGTGGACCTAGAAGAGGGTAAACCATAGTGAATGGCCTTGAAAGAGAAATGCTCTCATTGTGCAATCACAGGTATCTCTCCTTAAATACCTGTCAATACTGGAGTGACCTTAAAATATGTTCATAATTAGTGTGCTATACTTCTTTCCAGGATAAAGTGTGAACTAGGAAAAAAGGAAAAACAAAAACAGTAACTACAGCAGAGAACCCTGTGAGATATCATAACTAAATGGCTGAAGCTAATCTAAGCACTTATGAATCATGATGACATCATGCCCTGCCAGTTTGATGATAACAGAAGAGCATCTCATGGTTGGAAAAATTCATCAGATCAGCACCACTAGGAGATAGTACCAAATGGTGAATAAACATTTCAGAAATGTTAAATCCACGAGAAACCAAGAAAACTTTTAACATATCTCACAGAATACAGAGGCTTAATGTAGCATGCATTGCATGAGAAATGAGATACAGCACCTTAAAATGAATTTAGAAGCAGAGTAAGGACATTGGTGGGGAAATTGATGAAACCTGCATAAGCTCCAAGCTTTATTAAATACAATTACACCAATGTTGATTTCACATTCTATGCAACACAAGAATCATACCGTATTTGTAAATATGCCAAAATTATTTTAAAGTAAACTTTTTTTTTTTCTCGAGGCAGCATTTCTCTATGTAGCCTTGGCTGTCCTGGGACTCACTTTGTAGACCAGGCTGGCCTCCAACTTAGAGATGTGCCTGCCTTTGCCTCCCAAGTGATGGGATTAAAGGCCTGGCTAAAGTAAACAGTTCTGAAAAGATGTAAAAATGTTAAATAAAACTTCATTTGAATAATATGGGAAGCAGAAAGCATTGTATGATGCAAAACCCCTCATACACTTCTTACAAAGCAAATTTTTAACATTTATTTATTTCTTCAAGTTACATCTCAATCATAGTCCCCTCCTTCCTCCCCCTCCCAGTTCCATCCTCCTACTCTCTTCCTCCTCACCATCCTATCTGCTTTTTTTACAATTTAAGGTGTATCTTTTCCCCCCAACAGCTACTTCTTTTTAGTCCAACAAAAGGCTCTTTTTCTTATAACAGTAAGTACAATACAAAACAATCAGAATAATTAGGCCACAATTACGAAAAATGTAAGATGTAACATACATTCCCAATTTCCAGTCCATACATATTTGACAGCTGATATTAATATTCTATTATATATCTCAATAAGTTTAAAGTTCTATACCTAACTCAGTTTCCATCCAAACTTTCATTACTAATTTCAAAAAACATCTTCTTAGACCTAGAACATCCTTTTAACTCCTAAAAAACTTAAAATTTAATTGTGAGACTATAACTATCTATTCTTCAACCACATCAGAGACCCGAGAAGGATAAATATATCTGAATAAACAGGAAGTGCAGAGCCTACAGCTTCTAAAACTAAGAAATTATAGATAACTGACTGCCTGGACAGTCCCAAATTTCTCTCAAGGACTTCTTCAGCCTTTTGGCCCAGTATCTCTGACAGACATTATTTGTAAAGCAGTAATTATGAAGGACTTGCCTACCCTGTCTTGACAGAGCTAGGCTGTCCACCTACCTTCTTCCAAGTTTTGCCCTTTTCAGACAGCATTCTATCTACAGTTAAACCAAATTATTTTTAAATAGATCCAACAAGAAATAGTAAGTTAGAGGCATCTATTTCAATACCTTCTGTAACAGAATATTTTATTTATCACACTTATATTTATTAATACTTAACAATCGCCTATAAAACACATAAATTCTATAACCTAAACCTTAAATCTAAAATCTATAATCTCTCTAAGAATAATTTAATACTTAAAAACACTCTAATATCTATATAAAACACTTAACACTATTTTAAGTTTGTTAAATGGATATTATACTCTTGGCATAGGTCCATGTAGGATGGCTTGGCTTATAGATGTCCCATCAGGTATTCCAAGCTTCAAGTTTGTTGAGCCTTATTTGCCAGTTTGTAAGGCCAGTTTATTTTCACCACAATGTTGTGGCCAGCTTATATAGTCAGTCAGTCTGTCTTGACTGCCAATGGAGGGCAGTCTTTTAAACTTCCCCAAGCGCCTTCAGGACTCCACTTGCACCACACACCTTTGTACCTTAATGTGCTTTACTCCAGCATGGCTTCTCAGCAGATGAGGGCAGAGAGAGGAGCTTGAGAAACTGTGTGGCTTCTTTGTGGGTGAGGACAAAGGGAGGAGTGAGACTTCATGGATCGTTGATTTGTGTATTGTCCCATGTCATGATTCTCAGCAGAGGGACTTCCAGCATACTCATTGCCGTGGTTACCAAATCTTTTTGCGGGCTTTCCCAAGTCACCCCACTACAACAGTGCATCCTATCTCATGATTGGTGGTGGAGAATCTCCCAGGATTCCCGTTGCTTCTGATGACTAAAATGTGGCTTGAGAGGTTTCTTAGCAATGCCTTTCAAGGGAATGTTGTCTGGCCATAACTGGCTCTGCCCATATCTTTCAAGTAAAGGGATGCCAAGCTTTTGCAAATCCAAAATTCCTATGCTATTAATTTCACTAACTCCTATCACGGCCTTCTACAACCCTAAGGCTCAGGGAACATCACAGAGAAGCAGACAGAATGAATGTAAGAGTCAGTGGATGAGGACAAGCAAGTGACATAATGTGGCTGTTATTTACATTAACTCACAATAGCTTTGCTCACCTATACAAGATCTGTATAAGATTAAGCTGATCAAAAATCCCCACCATAGAACTGGGAGGAGAGCCCAAAGCCCCATCCAGATCTGAGGAACTATTGGAAGTTTATGTCTAATATATAATGAAAATTACTTCTCTTTTTAAGTGTAGACCTTGGTAGGTTCTCCCTGAAAACACCCTGTATCCATGTACATCCAGGAAACACTGATTGGACTCATTGACATGAGAAAGTCTTTAATTGGGGAGTGGGAAGGAAGATAAATACAGGAGAGGGAGAGGGAAAGTATAAATACTACAAAGGATGCTTGAAAAGCGATAAAGTATTATATCATTTTATGGTATCCAAGATTATATATAAAATTACATACATACATACATGCATACATGATTATATAGTTTAAATGAAATTATGCCACTTTAGGTAATGCTGCTACCCCCAATAGCCATAAAGTCTCTACAAAAACCCTATTACCAGGCATGAGAAACTTACTTTCAAGTTGTTAGTAAAGGACAACTCCCAAGCAACTCCCAAAACAATATAGGCCCTATTTTTTAGGGTATTTCTGTTACCTTTGGCTGCTTCCCAGAAGTTCAAAGTATGTCCCTATGGCTGAAAATACCTTGTCCCTTAGATATATGACATGGAGTAATGATCTATAACTGACCCAGAAGCCTCCTCCCTGTGGACTAATTTTCCTAGTACAAGAAGATGCTGTGCAAGCTGCCAAGGCAGGGAATCACTCAGTAGTCCTACTCAGATGAGAAACCTGTGAACCACAATAATGATCAGCCTGGAAAGATATCCGTCAATGTATAATAGTAGCACATATAACTTAACAATAGCCATCAACTGTCTAGTTGGATGTAAGGCCTGTTCAACAGGAGAGAAAGGATACAGACAAGCAAAACCTGTGAAAATGCAGAGGAAAAGGTTATTATGGAATATTGTCTCAACTAATATATCCAAAACACAGCTCCTCCACCTAGACCAGTACATCTCCTCTGTGATGTTCAGAAAAGAAGAAATCTGCTGCCATTAGCAGTTGCATGTGTAAGACCATTGCCTCCTGATCGTTGATTTTCAGGGCACAGATTAACAAAGGAACAGTGCACTGTGCAGACCAGTGTCTACCATACTGCAAAAAATCAGATACCCAGAAATGTTTGGAAACTTTTGAAAATCAGAATGTCTCAGAAATAGAATAGATCCTTTGATAAGTTGATTCTTTTACCTCCTATTATATAACATGCTATGTTCAATGGAAATCTATAATGTATAAAAAGCACACTAGACAGTTGACAAAGATAGATAAAAACAAAACAAATATCTAGCAATGAAAAATAAATAAATAAAAAGCTTCCCCTAACAAGGGTAGAATCTTTCAGAGAGTCTTATACTGTGGGCTTGATAGTACATTATTAAGGTAGAGGTTGAGGGTGGGGGGCAAAGCTTTAATCTTAATTTTAGATTCATTTTTAAGCTTTTATATTCTTTTTTCCCTACCTGTTTCCAGTCATCACTATCTCTATGCCGTCTATCATCTCTTTCCCTCCTTGTTGTTTACATTCTTCCTTTTTTTTCATCTGTTTTTAGAGGTGACAGCTTTTGAAGTGTGCCTTTTATTTCTATGGCTAACAAAAGGCACTACTAATAATAGGGATGTTCAGGTAATAGGGAAAATATCACTTAATAGAAAAAGAATAAGGATTCTTTAATGTATCTCTAGTTAGATTTCTTCTTTCTGACAATATTTCTGATACCATTTTAGTAATTATTAAACATTATGTGTAAAAGACAACCAATGATATTTAGAGTTCTTTAATGATTAAAATCTTTGTAGTCACAATTTTCAATATGATCAATTGATCAATAGTCTACTCCCATTATTAATATGTTTTTTATAATTACCCTAAATTATTAATTTCCAAAAATATTCCTGAAGATACAGTTTGCAGACCTTTGTGGGAAGTGAAAAGAATGTGCACAAACTACATGCTTCTGTGTGGAAACAATCCTATTGGTCTGTTTTCATGATTTATCCTAAGAATGATCCATAGAGGAAGCTTGCAGCTTTGCCTGGAGGAAGAAGTATATGAATATGCAAGCAATACTTTAACATGATGAGGTTTTCCTATTTTAATCAAAATTTGATAGTTGATATTATCCCAAATATTTTCACAGCTCAGAACTAGTTGATCAAATTTTGTCAACAGTTTCGGAATTTCACTTGTGCCTGTGTCGCTATATGAAGACTGAGAAATTGAGTCCAAGTGAGTTTTTTTTTCTCTTAAAGAAATCTAATCCTTTTCCTCTCAAATTAGTCCCTTTTCTCATTTCTATGACCAAATACATAACAATAAGCAACTAAAGGGAATACAGGTTTCTTTTGGCTCATAGTTTAAGGAAACATCTCTCTTATTGGGAAACGCTGGTCATGGGAATAGTCTGAAGCTGTCTGGAAACAAGCTGGACCATTAGACCTTAAGGAATGCATATCCCCAGTGATCCACTTTCTCTAGCTAGGTGCCACCTGCTGTAGGCTGTACAAGCTCCCAAAGCCTTGTCACTAGCTTCAGACAAAGGGCACAAACATTAAAACTAAGATAACACACATGCTCTTAAAAGCAAAATAAAATTTCAAGAAAATCAGACAGCTTTTGAAAGGTGATAAATGTGACATAGCTTCTCATATTTTACATTTTTTTTTCTCGTAGAGCAATTAACATACTGAGACTATGCTTAGAATTTGTCCATGTTTAACAGTGAAGAAATCTACCTCAGTCTGATTTATTTATGATTAAATAGCAAATACTAGTTTTGGCAAACATAATGCTCCCAAGAAAGCAACTTGGACTATGTGCATTGAGGTAGCCCTTCTAATCTTACTCATCATGACAGGATTAATAGAACAGGTCACTCAAAATGTTGCCTTGGTAAAAAAAAAAAAAATCATAATGAGCATTCAAATGTGTCTAATAAAAAACAAAGTAAGGACTTTGGACTTCGGTGTTGAAAAAAGATGAGGGAATGAGTAATAAGAACACTGTTTTGAATTATACTGCTAACTTAAGAATGGGGAAAATCATGGTACATCTCTAACCATGGACACTCTGTAAAAATAGCAATGAAACCTGTCAGTCTACACCTTCAAATTCATACTCGAAGATAGTTGGTGGCTACCAGTAAACTATTGGTAGTCAAAACAGTGGACCAAGATGATTAGATTACAGCTCAGTGGCTAATGTTACATACACTTTGGTAATGTATCAATAAAACATCCAATCAGGCAGGCACTATACCTGAAAATTTTACATAAACTGAATCTCTTCTTCCCCATAGAATCAACTTTATTGAGTAGCTATAGAGCATAAATGCTTTATGCATTCATGAAACACCATTCATAGTTAAAAGAAATAAACATTCTAGATATTATGATATCTTTGGTGTAACTCAGCAAGCATCAGAGTCTATCAAGTGACCCATTAGGGAGGGGTTTTCACCTAGGTTTATATATTTTAATATTGTAGTTTTCTGTGATGAGCACCTATATCTATCACTCATCTATCTGTAGCAGTCTAGGTTTGTGCATCCAGCATCATGTTTAATGTCTCCATTTGCATTTTTTGTACTAGTTTTAAATTAGTATACCAAAATTAATAACTGGAATGTTTTAGGACTCTTTCTGTCACATACAAATACACACATGCACACATACACAGGTTCTAAATACTGATAATCTTGCCATTTTATTTAATAAGTCATAGTGAGTTGATGGGTACAACACCATATAGTCACCCTTTTCATGAGAAAATGTTTCTGTTTTGATTTTTCGATCAGCATAACACTATACCATTTCAAAGTACTTCCACTACTTGTTGGTTCAAAATCACTCTAATAGCTTTTTTTTTCAACTGATTATAAGCTCAAGGTTATCTTCAAGGTTGTTGTCACAAAATATGATAATCTTTCAAAAGCATGATTCAGCTCTTCTAATTTCTCAGCTCAAGCTTTCTAGAGTGTTGCCTTTGTGTTGTCAGGGACTCTCTGGGTGCCCCTTTCTAATATCATCCCTAACCCACAGACCCTGACCTTCTGTTTATCCTGTTATGCTGTTTTTCCCCTCAATAGTCAACACTATTTGACATCTACATTTGCTTTTATTAAATATTTCCTGTCTACTCTCATTAGAATCTAAGAACCATGAAGCAAGGACAATTTCTGTTTCCTTTGGTACTTTATTTGGAATACATAGAAGCTACTCAAAAAAAAATATTTTTGAGTCAGTACATACAACAAGCAATTGACAAAAAAAATAAAATTAGATTAAATTCTGATCAAGGCCTATTGTAGGGTAAATTCCAATAGAATGATTCATGTTCCCTAAAGGAATATGTTAGTAGTACCTGTGACTGCAGCCTTATTTAAGAATAAGGTCTTGATAGGTATATGTTAAGTAAAGAAAGGTTTTACTCAGCATCTAAGAATAAGGCCTTATGCATACAAGATGACAGGATATGAGAAGGTCACTCGTGAATTATTTTCCTGGAGGAAGGGACCTAAATCCAATCTCAGGTATATCCCATTGCATATCAGCTACAAGTTTCAAATACACAGGCAACTCAACCAACAAGACCCTATTGTCTTGATTCTAGCAGGCATCAGTATATTCCCGTAGTTATGTTTCAAGAAAGATAATTCAATCCAAGAATTAATCTTGGATTTGTATGAGACTAGAAAAATGACCTGCAACTGATCCATTCCCTCCACAGAATATATGAATTGCTTAAAAATATACTTGCAGAAATTGTCTATATTTGTTAATAAAAGTGGCTGAATATGAAATTAAATCTAATAAATGGGACCTCCTGAAACTGAAAAGCTTCTGTAAGGAGAAGGAGACCATCAAAAGGAAAAAACTACAGCCTGCAGAATGGGAATATATCTTCTCCACCCATACATCTGACAGAATTATGATATCCAAAATATATAAGGAACTCCAGAAACTATAGATCAACAAACCAAATAACTCAACTAAAAAATAGGATAAAGATGAAAACAGAGAATTCTTACCAGAGGAATCTCTAATGGCTTAGAAACACTTAAAGAAGTGTGCAATGTTCTTAGTCATCAGGGATATACAAATCAAAACAACTACAAGTTTCCATCTTACACAGTCAAAATGGCCAAGACCAATAATGTAAGTGACAGCACATGCTGGTGAGGATGTGGAGCAAGAGAAACACTCCTCCATTGCTGATGGGAGTGCAAGCATGTACAACCACTGAAACTGAAACCTTGTGAACAAAAATATTTATTAATAACTATAAACACCTATTATATAACAACTAACCCTAATAATAACTATAAATTGTTGTGTTATGCTGGTGGGGCTGGTGAGAGACCTGCAGACCAGGGAGGCCTGGTTGGCCTTAGCTGGAGGCCTGATGATAAGGCCTGAGACCAAGAGCATCCCTTACATTCATAAAATAAATACAGCAAGACCTTTTAATGTTTCAATGCGTTAGCTAGGTAAACTCTTGACTACCTCACTTAAGTTAAACCGACCACCTAATCCCAACTACCCATGTGGCTTGCTGTACCTTCTCAGAGCTCTCAGATACATCTGTCCTCTTCCATGTCTCCTGGTGGAAAGAAAGCCTCCTCTGTATCTTCCCAGTATTCCTTTCTGTCTCTCAGGAAATTCTACCTTCCTATATATACTCTTTCTGCCCAGCTAATTGGCCATCAGCATTCATTATCCAATCAGATAATGCTTCAGATAAGGCGTTAACCAGATCTCCAAACATTGTAATTGGCTTTTGAAAACCATGCATAAGACCTTTCTCCAACAAACCACTTTGGAAAACAACTTGGCAGTTTCTAAGAAAATTGGGAATAGTTCTAACTCAAGACCCAGCTCTACCGTAACTCCTGGGCGTATACCCAAAGATGCTGGACCATGCCACAAGGACACTTGCTTAACTATGTTCATGGCAGCTTTATTCTTAATAGTCAGAAACTGGAAACTATTTAGATATCTTTGAACTGAAGAATGAATAAAGAGAAAGTGGTACATTTATACAATGGAATATTACTCAGCTTATCAAAAACAAGGATATCACAAAATTTGCAGGCAAATGGTTAAAACTAGAAAAGATCATCTTGAGTGAAGTAACCCAGACCCAAAAGATAAATGTGGCAAGAGCTGGAGAAGCCATGAGTTTGAGAAAAGAACCTCATTCCACAGGGCATGGAACATTGGCATAACTTGGAGAATGACAGCCCAAGGGGACGTATGTATATATTGTGCTTATATTTAGGAAATAAAATTAAGAACTAGCTTAGATGGGCTAAGATTGCACAATCCAGGCCAAGGTTTGTTAAAATCCATCAGGTGTCTGTCTGTTTGCTCATTTATAATAGTGGGTTAAGCATTAACACTGCCTACCAATTAAATATGATCTAAATACAGGTAAATAATTTAATTAATTTTTTCTACAAATAAGTATGGTATGTACTCATTTATAAGTGAATAGTAACTATAAAGTACAGGATAACCATGCTCCAATCCACAGACCTAAAGAAGCTAAGTAACAAGGAGGGCCCAAGGTGAGGATGTTTATTTCTCACTGAGAAGGGAAAATAGATGGGTGGGTAGATAGAAGAAAGGGACTGGGTGAGGGAGGGAGTGGGAGGGGGGAAAGGAAGGACCAAGTCAGAGGAGGATGATGGAGGAGAGAACTGGAATAAGCGTGTGTGAGGGGGGGAGGGGTATCTGTGGTATGAGCTCAAAATCTAGGACAATGAAAAACCCTTGGGATCTATGAGGATGACCCTAGCTGCCTAGCCATATGGTACCTGAAATGGGCCTCTCCTATAACCAGAAAAGACTTCCAATGGAGGGACTGAGACACCAACCCAGTCACAAAAAAAACCCACAATTTCTGCCAACAAGACATGCAGATGCAAAGATCGAGCAGAAATTAAGAGAATTGCCAACCAATGACTGACCCAGTATGAGACCTATACTGTGAAAGAGAATCTGCTCCTTGCACAATTAATGATATTCTTTTATACTTCCAGACAGACACTTAGCATAACTGTCATCTTAGAGGCTTCTCCCAGCAACTGATGAAAACAGATGCAGAGTCCCACAGTCAAACATTAGACAGGACTTGAGGAATTTCATGGAAGAGGGGAATGAAGGATTGAAAGAGCCAGAGAGGTCAAGGACATCACAAGAAAACAGACAAAACCAACTAACCTGGATCCACAGTGACTGAACTACCAAACCGAAAGTATACTTGGGATGGACCTAGGCCTTCTGCACATATGTAACAGTGGTGCAAATCGGTCTTTATATGGGACTCCTAACAGCAGAAGCTATACTAACTCTAACTGGGCTGGCTTGCCTACCCACAATAAGAGAAGATGTGCCTACTCCTACTAAACTTGATATGGCAAAGCAGGTTGATATTCATGGGAAGTTTCCCTTTTTCTTAGCCTTTTCTGAGGAGAAAGGGAGATGGGAGAATGGGAGGGAGGTGAGGTGAGAGGAAGAGATTGGGATGAAAGGAGGGAGAGGAAACAACAATCTGAATGTAAAGCAAATAATTAATTAGTAAAAATTACATATATATGTATATATCCCAGGAATTGTCTATATTTGTTAATAAAAATGTTTCTCCACTTCTGTATGTATGTCATTGTAATTTCATCAAATAATTCCATTTTCTCACAATTCAGTAAGGCAAATTTATGACCTTAAATTATTATAGTCACACAAAGAGAACATCAGTAACTAAGTCATGAATTTTTTTTTCTACTGACTCTTCCAACACCAATGTTTAGGCATCTGCTAGTGTTTTACCAATTATTGTCAAATTAAGTATAGTTAGGTACATCTAAAATAGTTAAGGACAGACCTCATACCAAAAGCAAACTCCTGATTGTTAGGAATTCTAAATTCCAGTATATATGTCCGTCTGGAGGTGGTACAGATGTCATTGCCATCAGCACATTGCGATTTTTGGTGAATGTTTCTATCTATGTCTATCTATCATCATCTATATATATGTCTATCTATCTATCTATCTATCTATCATCTATCTATCTATCTTGTACTAGTGTATCATGTGTCATGAATGGCACTGTTATAATTAGTTACATCTGTTTTCTGCACTTTAGATGTGTAATTTTAAAATACCCTCTAATCTAACATTTTCAACAAGGACATGAGTGTTATGAAAGTTATCACAAAATGAAATTTCTTTGTCACGTAGGTTTAACATCCTAGTATGCTCTCTCATTTTCCCTAGTTTGAATTGTTATGGGAAGCTCTCCAATAAACACACCCATTTTTCTCACTTAGTTCTGAAGAGATGGTTTGGAAGATAATTGCACAAGTATTAAGACCCAAGTCTGGATATCCAGAACTCATAAAAAGCAATGTCTCCGCCTGTCTGCTGTGCCAGCACTTCTACAGAGTGATAGTAAGAGGAAACAGGAGAAGCTTATGGGCCAGATAGCAATGAACACAGGAAGCCTTGTATCAAAGTGGAAGATAATAAACCAAGCTGGTGGTTATCCTCCACATACATTCTATGGAATGTACATACTCACACTCACAGATTTGCACCTCCACATACACAAATAATTTCCAACTTTAAGTTCAGATGAATTTTATCACATATTTGAATGATAAAATTTGGGGTATTCATCAGTATTTACTGATGAGTACCCTTGATTTAGAAGTAAGCTACAACCATATTGTTCCTAAAATATAAACTTGATAAGTCTGAGACTTTATTGCTATCTAGTTTTAGGCAGATACTTCTCTTGACCAATTCCCAACATGAATGGAGTTGAATTTTTTGCCATTTATTATAAAAGGCATAAACTACTTTATAATGTAGGGGAAGGGAACTCTTTTAGAGCATGTTTATTAATCTGTTAATTCAGTAACTATTTATTATCCCCATTTTGTATCAAATACTCAGCCAGGAAGTGGAAATATAAAAGAAATAAAACCATTTTTCACACTTGCAAGTCATAGACATCTATGCAATAACCACAGGGACGCAGGTACAGATTACAAACAGATATCTCTATTCCAAAGACAATTGATCCAATGCTCTCCTTTACTTGGGTCATCATAAACGGCAAATTAGCTTCATGTGTTCTTTCCTATTCTTAGAAGGGTAATGTGAGCAGTGTTCCAGCGATGATTAAAAACCAGGTTAGCAGGTTCTATTGTCCTGGGAGAAAAAAAATGTAGTAAGAATTGTCTATCTTTGAATGTTCTGGGACAACTTGAACTGTCTTTGACCACTATCCCTGACCACATGTTCTCCAGGAAATGCTGACTGCCCTACCTTGTGGGAATCTCTGACCCTGAACTGCCAGGCTTCATAAACTTGAGAATATACCTAGAGGCTGAGGCTGCCATAGATGAAGCTTCTCAACTCTTTTGAACACTGGATGTTAGCAGGTTAGTTATAGGAGGTCAGAACTACCTAATACATTTTAAAGTTAACTGCCTAACTCTGTTGACTGACAGAAGTGAAATATATCTATCAAAAATAACATCTTCAGTGGATGACTTCACAACTCACCAGTCTGCCATACACAATCCACCAACTCAGTTGTCTGAACATGTTTGTTTGTTTGTTTTGGTTTTTCGAGACAGGGTTTCTCTGTATAACAGCTCTGGCTGCCCTGGACTTGCTTTGTAGACCAGACTGGCCACGAACAGAGATCCGACTGCCTCTGCCTCCCAAGTGCTGGGATTAAAGGCAGGCACCACCACCGCCTGGCTTTGAACATGTTTCTAATGCTGGATTCTAATAACAACACAAACGCTTAATTCTAGACACAAACACTCTGCATCTCAAGTCTTTATCACCACAGCCTGGAAGGAAATAGGAATCAGAGCTTGATAATTTCCACAATATATTAAAATAGTACCTAAAAAATAATACTTTATATACATTGAATATGTTGAGCTGTATATGCAGATGCTTCATGGAATTGACAAAGTGATGACAAAAAGGGGAATAGAAATGTTCAGTCTTGAGGGACTTACATAATAAAGACAGATAAATAAAACTACTTGTGATGGTTTAATTGAGAAATATCCCTCATACACTCAGGTATTCAAATACTTGGTCTTAAGTCAGTGGTGCTGTTTAAGGAAGTTTAGCAAGTTCAGCATCCTTAGAGGAAGTATGTCACTGGAGGATATCTTTGAAATTATATAGCTGTGCCCTATTTCCAGTTTGTGCTTTGTACTTGCAGATGAGGATGTGATCTCTAAGCTTGTTGCTCTTATCTTACAGCTGCTGCTTGCTGCTATATCCCTGCTGTAATGGACTCCTATACTTCCAGAATTCAAATGTCCAATAAACTGTCTCTTTCTTAAGTTGTCTTTTGTCACAGCAACAAAAAAGTAACTAACACACCACCTAAGGAATCTGTTTCCTATTCTCACCTCTCTGTGAAGAAACCCAGTGGGAACTTGCATTAAATTGATGAGACTTGAAATGATAGTGAAGTGCTTGTCTCCTGATTCTATGTGGTAATCTATGTGATTTCAATCTAGGATGATTCTACGCCCACCATAAGAAACACAATGACTAAGAAAGAACATACCAATAACTGCCTGGACAGTTCCCATTTTCTCTCCATACATTCCAGCATCAATCTTCAGGCTTTGGGACCTGTTTCTCTGACAGACATTTGTTGTAGAGCAGGGATTATGAAGGACTTACCTACCCTGTCTTCGCAGAGTTAGGCTGTCGACTTCCCTGCTACCAAGTTTTGTCCTTTTTGGACAGCAGTCTGTCTGCAGTTGGTGCAAGGGGTTTTTTCATGCCAAGAGAAAGGCTTGCCACTAATTCAACCATCTTACAGTGGAGGTTCTTCGATGCTTATCTTCTACTTGGAGTAGAATAGGGGGTGCTGTCAGGCGCTGATATGTCTCGATATCAAAAAAAAATTCTTGATTTAAGATAACATCTTTGAATGCCATATTCTGCAGATCTCTAGAGGTTTTTGAAGATGCCCTAACCATCTCTTGTATTTAGATAAGCAAATGTTGCTTGTCTCTTAGCAACTTGATTACTGGGTAGTTTAGAGAATATCTGTGATAGACTGTCATAGTAGCTAACAAAGAGACATGTTTGCATGACTAGGAGTTTGTTTTAACTATCCTAGACCGTTTTAGACGGTTGGTATCAAGAGGTCAGAGCTTCACATTTTATTATTAAGTTTCTCTAGGTATGATACCATTGGGAAGCATTATCTTTAAATTTGTATCAATATACAAAGATCTATTCAATTGTGGTTAAATATACTCTTAATTATGTATCAATATACCAAGATCAATGCCTATGTAGCCCAATATAATCTTAATATTACGTCCATATGCAAGGGTCAATGCCATTGTGGCCAACTATAATCTTAATTTTGTATCAATATACAAAGATCAATACCGATGTAATCCAATACAATCTTATTTTTGCACAATAAACAATGGTCAATACCACTTTAGCCAAATAACCTACTAATTTTGTATCAATATACAAAGGTATAAGGGCATATTCAATAATCTGCCCCTTTTGGAAGCTGCAGGCTCTGCACTTCCTATATAAGCAAATATATTCATCCCTCTCAGGTCTCTGAGGTGGTTGAAGAATAGACAGATAGAATCTTATAGTTAAATTTTGAACTGTTTAGGAATCAAGAGGGTGTTATAGATCTAAGAAGATACTCTTAAAAGTGTGTTGCAAGATAGTAAGAATGTTGAGTCACATATAGACCTTTAAACTCATGGAGTTGGGTAGATAGTAGAATGTTAAAGTCAGGGGCCAAATAGGTATAAACTGAACATTGGGAAGGTATACTGGGCCAATTTACTCTCATAAATGTGGCATATTTATATCTATTGTTTTGTATAATACTTACTGTTATAAGAGAAGGAACCAGCTGTTGGACTGAAAGGGGAAACCTCTGGAGGGAAGAGGGTGGAAGGGCGGGTTAGGAAGGGGGAATAGGGTGGGGTTTGTTACTGAGATGTAACTTGAAGAAAAAAAAATAAAGTATTTAAAATAAAAAAAAAAAACTTATGGGTAAATGGTAACCATGATCAAATGATTAGAATCA
>CAJQZJ010000237.1:431510-482665 GCA_907164525.1 Lophiomys imhausi | reverse complement strand
AATGACATACCAGTGGCTGCCTGGACAGTTCCCATTTTCTCTCCATACATTACAGCATCAATCTTCTTATACTAACAGGTACATGTAGCCATCGATCCTCATCAAAGAATATTTATTTCCCTATCACCATTGCAGAAAATAGTAAGTGGCAAAAAATGCAGAGATAAACTGATTATGGTATGCTTAGCCCCAACAGATAAATTTACTCCTGCATCTAAGTTTCAGGAAATGTCACAGGGGAAAAAAGAGTGGGAAGTTAGAAAAAAACAGAGGACCAGGAAGTCAGTTATGAGATTTCCTAGAAATAAAAGGGAAGCTACACACACTATACCTCAACAATATAGCTGCCTAAAGACAACATGAACAATGACAATATTAGGAGACACAGTAGACATGTTAGTGGAAGGGGTCTCACTGGTAGACAAAGGCAAATAATTAGTGATTGATGAGAGAGGGAGAATTATCTTCCCCAGATATGAGCTCCTAATTGGCTATCCAATACTAAGTAGCCATCCTTGAAATCATATTCATATGAACAACAGTGAACAAATCCAGCTAATTGTATTTATATATTTATCCATATTCATCTAACAATAACTATCAAATAATGGAGGTCATGAATTTGTGAAGGGGGGCTGATGGGGTCATGCTATGCATTCTAAATGTCAATTAATTGGTCCTGGTTGCTGTCTGTTACTTTGTTTTCTAATTATTGTCTCTGATTGGTTGAATAAATACTGAGGCCTGAGATTGGGCAAAGAGCGAGGTAGGCGGGACTAAGGTGCAGACTTCTGAAGCAGAGATGTTCATTGTAGGAGCCTCCAAGACAAGCAACAAAACAAAGAGCAGGAAGGAGAACACATGCCATGAGTTAGAGAAAAGTTCCACGTGGCCTAGAACATCAGCATAGCGTGAGGAATAACAGCCCAGAGGAAGTATTATATATAGGGTCATATTTGGGGAATAGAATTAAGAACTAGCTTAAATGGGCCAACATTGCTCAATTCAGGTCAAAGTTTGTTAAAAATCTATCAGGTCTCTGGGTGCTCATTTATAATGGCAGCTTAATCCTTAACCTGCCAACCAATTAAATACAATATAAATACTAGTAAATAATTTAACTAGCCATTTTCCTGTAGGGGAATTTGGAGGGGTTGGAAAGAGGAAAAAGAAGAAGGAAAGTTATATAATTGCATTTAGTTAAAAATGTTAAAATAAAAAAAATCTCTGACATACACAGTTTAAGAAATTGAGTAATACTATGCCTTCCTACTTCTATATTAAAATATCTCTAAAGTCCTTTCCATGCTTAGCATACCTTCTGTCTTTACATGGTAATGGAATTCTGCAATTATGGTAAAGCCCATCTGTATACAGATGTTTATTTGATTGGTTTATATGTCCCAACATTTGAAAAAAACTAAATGGCTCCCTCCCAGTAGACTTTATTTTATATAGTAGGACAGCATAATCTGAAAACGTTATGCAGCACTTACATCTTAACCTGAATGGAAGGCAAAATCATAAAAACATTCTCAATTCTAAACAAAACTAAAATATGTATATGTATGACTAAAATATAAGTACCTTTGTGTAAATGAACACCCTATAATTATTCATATTGAATCCTGATTCATGCATACTTTGAAAATATTCTTATGTACAATTAGAAAATAAAAATATATCTAGGGAGTATATGCTTAAAATTAAAATAATTAAAGTAAATATATGCTTTTATCTAATATTTTTCAATATTAAATGGATTGATCAGAATAATAGTTTGGGAGGGAAGGATGACAAGCTGTGTTTTAGCAAGGGAAGGACAGCAAAACTGACCAAGAGATCAAACACTCCTACATGAATACAGGCAAAAAGGACACCTTTGGTGAATGTCATGCTGATGCCCTAAGGGATTCAGAGGCTGCAACCCAGCTAAATACAACATCTTGTGAGAGGTGAGAGTAGGAAAGCATGCTATTATATCTCACAGGAAACATTCCGATTCTGGTGTCTCATTCTCATGACAAAGGTGGCAACCAGAATAGAGAATAGCACAGCATGGATCCGTTCTCCTGACAAAGACACGGGGAAGAATGGAAAATAATGCAAAGTTAGTGCCTTCTTGTTCAAACGTATTGTAATCTTCGGGTCTTCCTCTCTTCCAGCAAGGATGTAAGACATTTAGTCCTGACAGAGTGCGACTGTGATCTAATAATTGCCAAAGCTCCAGGCTGTGGAGCATTTCAGGGTTTGTTTTACAATTGGAGGGTGTATTATCATTCACAAGTGTTTTCACTTGTTCTGAAAAAATGTTTCGAAAGGCAAAAATAATTGCTGTACTATGTAGAACATAGAATAACATCATAGCTTATGTAGAGCCAGGGTGTGCAAAATTTGCAATGTGGTAATTTTTATTTGCAAAATAAAATAATTCATATTGAACAAAGACATGCAAAGTATGCTGCAGATGCCATAGCTAAATATAAGTTGGTGGATCTGGTGATAGTATATATATATATATATATAAAAAATCACTTTTTGTGTATACATGTATACACAAAACATTATATATACAGATTATTATATATGTTAATAAAAAGTAAGCCAGAGATTGTAATAATTCAATTAATTAACAAATAATTAATAAAAGGTGAAAGAAATCCACATTCATGTGCCATCAAAATATTTTCCAATGGGCATAGTTCAAAATGGAAAGCAAACTGGAGGGATTTAAGTATTTCTAAAAGTTAAATCTGTGTGAAAATATTAACTGTGCACTAATTTCCTTTTCTGTTTTAGTCTGACCATGCCAAACTGTAGTTAGAGAAATCACAAGCACACATGTCTAGCACTCCTTAATTCTGTGAACACCATTCTCTCAGTGAGGAACATAAGAGACATGTCTTAGGGTGGAAGTCACTCACACACAGGATATTGTCTTTGGCCATCATATTGGAGCCTTGGTTCACGTGCACCCACATTCACACACACAGACACACACACACACACACACACACATCACAAAACCACACAAGCCAATGTAAACAAAATAATATCACCCATTTCAGAATAAAAACAAGAAATTTAGTCAGAGTGAACCTAGCACTGTGTCTCTTACAGGAAGAGACTCTAATCTGTTTCTTTCAGTGTAAAATGATCTCATGATTATGTTTAACTTACTCACAATCAAAAGTATGAGCTGTAAAATGTGATTTACTGAAGGTGTTGTCAGAAAACTGGGATTCTGAACCTTCTAGTCACCTTTTGCTTTAAAGTGGATCAATACTACCTATGATCAGCTTGCTCAAAGTGGAAAATCAAGTATTGAGGAATCTGTCCCACAAAGCCTATTGCATAAACATCATAAAGAGCTCATGGTAATTAAAAAGCAAAAACAAAAACAAAAAACAACAACAGCTAAACAGACCAGAGTTGAGACTAAACTTTCAGACCTCTTCTTTAAAACCAACATGCTTCCTTCAGCACGCTACAGTGACCTCCAACAGAAACGGAAACCATTTTACGAGACAGGTGCTTTAGCCAACAGCCACAGAGCCAACAAGGAAACCATTTTTAAGAAGAAGCTAGCCAAGGTCCGTTAGGATGTGGGTAGGAGCAGGAATCTGAATATGTTATCCTAGTGAAGATCGTATTGCAAGGGAAATTTTACAAACCCCTTAGGACATCTAAACAGCTGAGAACAGAAGGACTGAACATAAAAGGATTGTACTAACATTTTTAATCATTTTTCCCATTTGGGTTGGGGCCCCAAACAGGTCTACTACGACCCAAATCAGCAGGAAGTCACTTTAAGAGAGCGATGTCCCATGCCCAGAGGGTGGGGAGGGTGTTTCTCCGCCCATCTTTTTGGTTATTTGAAAGATAACTGAAAACTCTGTTATGTAGGGGAAGAGACTACAAGCTGATAAATGGTCCTGTCTTAATGGGTTTTGGAGGTTAGCCCCAGGGAATTCCTACTTTTCCTTTTCTGTATCCTTCTTCCTCTCCTATGTAGGAGTGCATGGGCTTGAGAAAAATGAGATATAGTCATAGCACAGGAAGGTCCAAGAAGAAGGGGCAGATTATTGAATATGCCCTTATACCTTTGTATATTGATACAAAATTAGTAGTTTATTTGGCTAAAGTGGTATTGACCATTGTTTATTGTGCAAAATAAGATTGTATTGGATTACATCGGTATTGATCTTTGTATATTGATACAAAATTAAGATTATAGTGGGCCACAATGGTATTGACCCTGGCATATGGACGTAATATTAAGATTATATTGGGCTACATAGGCATTGATCTTGTATATTGATACATAATTAAGAGTATATTTAACCACAATTGAATAGATCTTTGTATATTGATACAAATTTAAAGGTAATGCTTCCCAATGGTATCATACCTAGAGATACTTAAAAATAAAATGTGAAGCTCTGACCTCTTGATACCAACCGTCTAAAACGGTCTAGGATAGTTAAAACAAACTCCTAGTCATGCAAACATGTCTCTTTGTTGGCTACTATGACAGTCTATCACAGATATTCTCTAAACTACCCAGTAATCAAGTTGCTAAGAGACAAGCAACATTTGCTTATCTAAATACAAGAGATGGATAGGGCATCTTCAAAAACCCCTTGAGATCTGCAGAATATGGCATTCAAAGATGTTATCTTAAATCAAGATTTTTTTTTTATATCGAGACATATCAGCACCTGACGGCAACCCTATTCTACTCCAAGTAGAGGATAAGCATCGAAGAACCTCCACTGTAAGATGGTGGAATTGGTGGCAAGCCTTTCTCTTGGCATGAAAAACCCCTTGCACCAACTGCAGACAGACTGCTGTCCAAAAAGGACAAAACTTGGTAGCGGGGAAGTCGACAGCCTAACTCTGCCAAGACAGGGTAGGAAAAACCCCTTGCTTCAACTGTAGACAGACTGCTGTCCAAAAAGGACAAAACTTGGAAGCAGGTAAGTCGACAGCCTAGCTCTGCCAAGACAGGGTAGGCGAGTCCTTCATAATCCCTGCTTTACAATCAATGTCTGTCAGAGAAATGGGGTCAAATGACTGAAGATTGATGCTGTAATGTATGGAGAGAAAATGGGAGCTGTCCAGGCAGCCACTGGTATGTCATTTCTTAGTTTGGGAAGCTGCAGCCCTGCACTTCCTATATAATCAGATATATTTGTCCCTCTCAGGTCTCTGAGGTGGTTGAAGAATAGATAGCTAGAGTCTCATAGTTAAATTTTGAGTTGTTTGGGAATCAAGAGGGTGTTCTAAGAAGATGCTTTTTAAATTGTGATGAAAGTTGAGTTGGATATAGAACTTTAAACTCATGGAGATAGGTCGACAGTAGAATGTTGAAGTCAGGTGCCAAATACATATAGACTGGACATTGGGATTGTATGCCAAGCCATATAACTCTCATAATTTTGGCCTAATTACCTCTGTTGTTTTGTATTGTATTTATTATTATAAGAGTAAGAGCCATTTTTTTGGACTGAAAGTGGGAGCTGTTGGGGGGAAAAGATATATCTTCAACTTAAAAAAAAAAAAGGAAGGGGATGGGTGGGTTGAGGCGGAAGAGGGTGGGAGGGTGGGACTGGAGGCGGGGTAGGGAGGGGATTTCAATTGAGATGTAACTTGAAGAAATAAAAAATAAAGTAAAAAAAAAAAAGAAATTGAAACATTAAGTTAAATACATGTGGTTAGAGATACAGACATTCAAGCTATTGGATGTTGGCTTGAAAAAAAAAAAAAGTATGCCTAGCAAAAAACTGTCAGCAATAGGAATAGTAACTAACATTTCAATTTTACTTTTGCTCTATGGAATTGAAACTATGGCCCTTGCATATCCGAGTACCTTCTCTTTCAGTGACTGAGTTCACAATAAGATCTTCACCAGGGTAACATATTCAGATTCCTGCTCCTACCCACATCCTAAGGGACTTTGGCTTGCTTCTTCTTAAAATGGTTTCTGTTTCTGTTGGAGGTCACTGGACTGCCCTCTGTGTAGATGTTGACTCTGTACTTAGTAGGCATGATCCCAGGCTCCATACTTGAACT
Source organism: Lophiomys imhausi (assembly GCA_907164525.1). NCBI lineage: Eukaryota > Metazoa > Chordata > Mammalia > Rodentia > Muridae > Lophiomys > Lophiomys imhausi. The sequence goes on along the minus strand of CAJQZJ010000237.1, from coordinate 476,590 downwards.
ATCTCATCTTCAAATTCCATATAATTGAGGGTAGCTCTTGTTATTTAATAGCATATGATTTTATATGCAATGAGACTGAGATATGAGAATCTACTTGTCCAAGGGTACTTGCCATTGAGAATGAAAAGTGGACTTCAACAAAATAAGGGTGTGGTAGGGCTTGGGACTTTGGTTACTAAGATAAGACCTTACATATTAAAAGCACACTGGGTGAGAAAGCAAAGAATGGGTTTGCATTCCCGAGAGTCTTCTGAAGAAAAACATGTATCAGTGACAATTTTTATTTGTATGGGTTTAAAGATATTTCTTTAGACTGCTTTAGTCTGGAAAATGTACACTGTATATGGGCATGAAAGAAGAGAGAAAAGCAAAGGAAAATGAAAAACACAGAAAAGGACATGATGTGAAAGAACTCAATCCAGAAACGTTTTCTACCCTGCTATACACTTAATGTATTGGTGGTTAATCTTTGCTGCAAACACTCAAGCGAGCATGGGCCAATTTTGCTATCAGACAGCAACCTGGAGTTTCGCATTTAGTTCACTACTTTCTGATATGTCTTAATTGGCCTTGAGTTGTTGGTGCTGTTCCTAGTCAACTAAAAGTTAGTTACAGGAAAAGGGAGAGAATGTGTAAGTAGGACACTTGGAGAGATAATTAGAATATTTTCAGAATCTCTATTTTATAAATAAGACTTGTTCATATTTACTTGTTCTGAGAAGAGTTGCTGAATGTCTTTAGAAACTGGAGAAGTTAGACTCAAAATTCCATTAAAAGAAAAGACATCTCACTTCTCACTTCAGAATGCACTGAAGACAGACTGTCTGCTGATGAAGCTGTCAGCTCAGACTGTCCAGGCAGAAGATAAGTGATGACTGCAAGATAAAGGATGATAGCTACGACAATCTGAACTCCGTATTTGATTGCTTTATATTTTATGCTAGTTACACTGTTTGTTAAATACATTAAAATATTCTAAGAATCAAGCACAGCTATGTCTTCAGATAACTTGTTATATATAAGTACTGAAATGCTGTTCGTGTGTGTGTGTGTGTGTGTGTGTGTGTGTGTGTGTGTGTGTGTGTTAATGTTTATTGGAAAGAACTAAGTGACTTGGGTACAATTCTCATGGACCACATGGATCTAATTTCCACCACCTCTGGGACACTGGGTTGACTCTGCAAATCACTCAAGGGTGAATGTTCTAGTCTCTAAAATAGAAGCGAAAAGATGCTAAGTTTTCTTTCTTCTTTCTTATCTACCAATGACATTTCCTTAAAAGACCACTTTCTGTTCTTACAGTTACATGACTAACTTTTTAAAATTCAGAATTTTATATTTTCCAATAATCTCTTACCATTATTTTCCAAAGAAAAATTATTTTTCTCTAATAACACTTTTCTTTATATTGATAGAGAATATTTATAAATATATGTGGGAAGCAATGTGATAGTTTGATAAATGCATGTGTAATATCAATTTATTTCTCAATAAATTAGTCTTCAAGTGATATTCTATTTTTTGATTTTTCATATTTGAATTTGTGTTAATAAATTCTATTATTAATATTGGAATTTAGTATTCAGACAAGTATCAGAGATAGTAAGATACACTTTATCAGTAAAATAACCAAATTAACAAACATTTCTACCTACATGAATCCATCATAGAGCCAATATAAAGTGTTATATGTTAAAAATAATGTTGGAATGTTTAAAGTAAGTATAACAAAATTTATGCAACCAGAAAGTAATTTTGTTCTTTATGAAACTTTATTTGGAAGACTGGCATACTATTTCAAAACTACTGTTCAAAATGACATGTTAACATACCTTCTCCATCTGCCTTGGAACCCAGTTACTTTTATGTTTACAGCCTCAAATTTGGCAAAAGTTTTCTTATGGTGAGTAGATTTGGTTGTGCCTAAAATGAAACCCATTGTCTTAGAAATCTTTGAAATGACTCTTTATAACACAAAAGAAAGACATTTTCCAAGCTTGTTTTGAACAGTGGCAATGTCATTGAACAAACATGTACAACTCAGTTGAAAATTACTAATTGCTATGAATAATCTTTCTGAAGGGAATCACTGTGAAGAATATTAATTTGGTGGTATAATTTCCAGCTTTTTCTATTATAAATTTCCTGCTTCAGCATTCAACATTATTTATACAGGAACCTTTTCGATCCATAGAAATCACATGAATATCTGTCATAAAGTAATTGTCATAATGTATTGATAAATTTACTCTATCCACATTTCACATATTTCAAGTATATCAACACATTTATATAATTATGAAATTACACACAGTTACCTACAAGGTGGGACAGATGATTTAAGATGACATTTTTCTTTCTATTCTGTCCAATTTGTGTGATATTTTATTTAATAGTATTTTTCAAAGAAATATATTATTTGATAAAATTATTACTCAACTGAGTTCCATCAAAATGTCATCTTTTTATGTGCTTAAAAGGCTTCTTATCTTCTATTATTAAGTGATAAAAGATTGTAATTTGACAAAAAATGGATACTAAGATGATTATTAAAATATTTTTATTTAAAAATTTTCACACTATATATTTAGATCCCATTCTTTTTCTCCCCTCCAAACTCTTCCCAGGTCTTCCATACCTCTCTACACACCCACTCAACTTCATATTCTCTCTCTCTCTCAAAACAAAACCAATACCAAAATACAAAAATTAAACAAACAAAAACAAAAACTATTAAAATACACAAAATAAAAAGCACACACACAAACGTGGAGTCTGCTTTTTTGTTAGCCAGCTGCTTTTGGACATAGAGATTGCTATGATGTGGGATTGATATATCTATTGATGCTACCCTGGAGAAAACCCATTTTCCTTTTTCAAACAGGTATCAATTGCAAATAGCTTCTTGGCTACAAGTAGAAATTTATGTCAACTTTCTCCTTACTAGAATTATGCCTTCTTTGAACCTGTCTGTGTAGCTATTGTGTTTCATGTCACAGTCTCTAAACTCATATGTGTGGTAGTCCTACTGTGTCTTCGTGACATCATTTCCTTAGGATCATCAGAAACCTCTGACTACTAGCATATTTCTGCCTCCTCTTCTGCATAAAACCCTGAATCTTGAGGGTAGGGTTACTAACCTGCAAGATATATTGGTCTAATATTGGTATGAATGTTATGGGAGTAACCAACTACCTTTTGATTACATTTAAGGCAAAGTCTGTGATATGGAATGAATATTTGACACTGCTAAAGTGGTTAAGAACTTTAGACTAGATAGTTTATGAACAGTAGGGCAACACTTACAATTCTGCTGCTAAAGGAATGGAGAAACACACTAAATCTTAATGGCATACTGCTATACCAATATATCAGCAGCTTCTTGCAGTAGATGGTAATTAACAGAGACCCACAACTGTACAATATGCAGACAGTGATAGAATTTGTAGCATTCACCCTTAAACAGAATGTCTTCATGAAAAGTGATGATTATAAAAGTCCATTTCAACAAAATTTAATACAGAATTCAAAGCAAAAATAAAACATGAATTCTCCTAGTAATTAAATTTTAATATATACAAATCATCATTAATATTTCTTACATTTACATGAAATTACATACAAGAATACATAGTAAACACTAGTTAGTTTTGGTTGCTTGGAGATGTATACCATTGTTTATAGAGTTTCACATTAAGTTTACTTTGACAACATAGGGTTGCTATAACCTCAAATATCCATACATATATTTAAACCATTTTGTACATTCCAATACCTCATTTCTTAAATATTTTTTTCTTTGAACTTTGTGTATGTGTGTTTGAGTGAATGTGTGAATGTCGGTTTGTGTACATGTGTGTATGGGTGCTTCAAGAGTCCAGAAGACAACACAGGATCTCCTGTAGCTAGAGTTACAAGAAAGTGTGATCTCCATGACTTGGGTGCTAAGAACTGAAATTGAGTCAGGTCTTTTGCAATAGCAATCTATACTCTTAAGTGTTCTGCTATCTGTTCAGTCCTCAAACACTGATAGAGCAAGTGACCCATGTTCTTTAGCTCTCTGGGGAACTGTAATACAAAGTTATTTGAATAAATTATCTCTCTCATTAAATACTCTAAAGATAAATTTCATAAAACTACACAAATTTGCAATGACATTTGAATCTTAATTATATATGAAATATTTAAAACTATTTAATTTCAGAAGAAAAATAAGATGTACTCTCTTTAATTTCACAAAATACGGTACTTTTCACTGGTAAAAAAATAGAGTTCCTTAAGTTCACTATAATATAACTTTCCCAGTTGATATATAATATCAAATTCTGCATTTATCATTTACTGGATGTTTAGTGTACATTTAAGTGTATGTTACTTTCAAGAAGTGTACACTCAAGATGTTAAACTGTGGACTGGAGCAATAGCTCACTGGTTAAGTATCAGAAGACCTAAGTTGAATTCCCAGCACCATATGGTAGCTCCTAACTGTCTGTAACTCTAGTTCCAAGGGATTCAACACTCTCATACAGACATAACATGCAGACAAATCACTGATGCATGAGACATAAAGAAAACTGTTAAACTGGTATGAATTGGGTGATACAAGTAAAAATATCAATATAAACCTGATACATTTTAAGAAAAATAGATATGTTTATTTAAACTGTGAGTATTGAATAGAATTAGCTCTAATCAATGACTGAATAGGAAGCCATTAAGTTTAGCAATAATCAGGCACATTTATTATTTCATGCTTTTTGGTGAGGAGGAATGTAAGCAGTACTTAGCTGAGCCTTTTCCTAAATTTCTCACAGGCTACAACTTCTGTTATAAAGACCCAGATATTACTAGATGCTATTATTGCTCAAAGCTCCATAGTCTGCTCTTTGCCCTATTTATTCTCTCACTCACTAAAATTGGAAATTTTGAATATCTCATACAATATATAATAGAATCTCAAAGATAACATAATCAGATTTAGTAAAAGTTCAACAAACTTAGCCCAATACAGATAACTTTATTCATCTGACTGAAGCTTCTCCCTATGATGTCCACTAGGCTTAGTCCTTAGAACTTGACAAGAAGGGCATTAGTATGGCATTTATACTAATTTTTGCCTTGTGAATTGATAAGAGATTCATTAAAGTCATTTGGCCTTGGAAACTCCTTGCTAGTCATGGAAGCAGTCTAAGACAGGAGGGAAAGAATTATATTCTCAGTAGATGATAAATTCAGTAGATCTTCTTTCTCAACTCCACTGGTTTGTTTTAGCTGAATAGCATATCTAGTCTTTCTTTTTGAATCAATTTATTTTTAAACATTAAATTTCTGGTTTTAAATGTTCTATTTACATGTTTAATTTTAATTTTACTTAATTTATATTGTGACCTTATCACATTTCCATTCCTGATCCTGGTTCTTGACCCTCCAAAATGCAGGGCCAAAAGAATATATCTTATCATTTGGTATAAAATACATGATCAAACTTTCTTTTTCATATGTTTATGCAAATGCACAAAACCAGCACAGTTTCTATAGTTCAGGGTAACTAGACATGTTCTTTAGAGTCTGTGTGACCCCAGGAAGAATTTCCATAACCAAAGTAAAGGAGCCCTAAGGCAGATTATAAGGGGCAGGCAGGAACAAAGAGGGACATTACCATCCAATCCCCACTGTGTTTTTGTGTCAAAAACTTGATGTCTTAACAGAGGAGATTCTGCACATCTCTCCAATATGTGAAAGCTACTTTCTGTGCTGGACAGAACAATTACACACTACTATCTCATTCAGAATGGCTTTTAAAAGTACAGGTTTGGAGGTTGTTTTGAGGCTCACCACTGCACTAAACACAGAAAAGCCTAGTCAGTGCAGAATTTGCTTTTGTACTATGTATTTAGCTCCTATATGAGGGTAGTTGTTTATCAGGATACTCAGAGAAGCAAATTTGTAGTAAAGTCTCATAGAAGTTGTTTTTTTTTTTTTTTTTTGGATGTAGAGGGACCACTGAATATTTTAAAATAATCTGAGATTTATTATAAATTTGTTTGGTGAGTGAATGAAGGAAGCCCCTCCTGTGTCATTTAGCACCCAGGAGAGACTGCATTATAGAATATTCAAGTGCCTAGGTTTAGTACCCAAGTAAATTATGTGGCCTTGGACGAGTTGCATTATCTCCCTGTACCTATTGTCCCTATATGCTTTTAAATATTTAAATATATGAAATCATTTAAGGTACATAGAATAGTACCTGGAACATAGCATTTACTCAGGAATTACCAGTTATTAACTAATTAATAACTGGATGCTATAAATATATGATGGCAAATAATCATACTCCTTACTTAATAACTTTAAGTCAATATGAGTAGCACTTGAAGAAGCATTGAGGGTACCATAGTGCTCACCATGAGTGCTGATAAAGTAACTCATAAACGAACAAAATAGACACCACCTAAAATTAAGTCAATGATTAAGGAAATTCTGAGAAACTTACCTAGAATACAGAGCATAATAACAAAAAGATGAAAAGATGAGAGAGAATATTAGAAATGTGAAACAGGAAGGAATGAAATTATACTCTTTGCCAATTGGTATTTTTGAGGAAGGGATTAGACCCATCAGGATAAGAGCAAAAAGTCTTCCACCTAGACTGGCCAATAGAGACAAAAGAAGGAGGTGAATGCCTTTTTTTTTTTTTTTTTTTTTTTTTTTTTTGTCTAGAGAAAGATACACACTTAAAGGCTGAAGGATTCTATTCTACAACAAACATTTAAATTAATTTTAAAAGTTGTAAAACTATCTAATGGTTCTAATGGTTTCCTCTTCCAAATGAAAGGGATGAGTGGATTTTGTAATATATTACTACTCCATTTTAGTAACTCACATAGGAAACTGCACTTAAAGATCTCTGACAAGCTGTGCTACAATCTATTATTTTCTTAAATTATTTCACTATTAATTTCCTTCCTTTAAATAGTATGGACTAACAGTCTGCAGATATAGTGATTCATTGTGCAGAGTCTGATAAAAAACAAAGTAACAAGATTCTGTGATCTTTTTGAGGAATATTGCTTAAATACCTATATAAAGAGTATAGTTAGTCATGCAATCATATAATACCTGCATCAATATGTTCAGACTTTCATAGCAAAATGACACAGATAAGTATCACAAAATAAATTTGTTTCATGTTCTGGAGTTTGGACGTCTAATACATATTGTTGCTTCTCCATGTGTTATCTTTAGTTTGTAGATGACCACTTTCTCTGTTTTTGTGTAATCTTCTTATACACGTCCATGTCATAAGGTCTTTGCTCACAATGTCACTAATAAAATAAGAATGCTTAAATCATCACATTTTAATTTAACTACCTCTTTAAAACCTTCGCAAAACTACAACCAGGTTCTGAAGTACTGGGAGTTCAGTATTTAATACATGAATTTTAGGTAACATAATTTAGTCCATTATATTTTGAAAAGAAAAAGAAATTATTTTATCAGATTTCCAGATCATGCATAGGTCAGAAGATATAAGACTATTCTTCCTGGGTATTATGGAATTAACAATAATATAGTCTAACAGTTATATATACAATCATCTTATAATATATAAAAACAAATTTTGAAATATTTCTCAAACATCTAATTGTTCAAAATATCTAATTTATTTGATCAAGTATCAATAAATATAGAAGAAATTTATATATAAATATATAAAAATGAAATATAGAAGAAACACACCTCAACATCAAGATACAGAATTCAATACTCTAAGAAGGAAATTGATAATGAAAATATGTGTAAAATGTATAGATATGAATACATTAAAAAAGGAGTAAAGAAAGTAGAAAAACCTTAACTCAATAAAACTGTAATTATAACTTGCAACCCAATATATAAAGGTAGGAAGTACATGCATGAAAATAATTAAAGCTATAATCTATAATTCTTCCATTTTTATTTTACAACTATTGCTCCACAGAGGTTACTAGAAAGAAAACCCCATCCCAAGAGGTTATCTACATCTATGAAAACACAAGCAATAAACAATCTCACCAAATCTAAAGGAAATGAAACACACACGCACGCGCGCACACACACACTCACTTAACCACTCTCTTTCTCACACACACCACCAACAAAAACAAAATAAGAGAAATTAACAATATTTGGCCATTAATTTCTCTCAATATCAATGGACTCAGTTCCCCAGTAAAAAGACACAGATTAACAGAATGGATGTAAAATCAGGAGCCATCCTTCTGCTGTATAGAAGAAACACAGCTCAACATCAAAGATAGACATTACCTAAGAGTAAAGGGTCAGAAAAAGATTTTCCCAGCAAATGGGACTAAGAAAAAAGCTGATATAGCTGTTATAATATCTAATAAAATAGGCTTCAAACCAAAATAAAGACAGGGAAAGACAGTTCATACTCATCAAAGGAAAAATCCAAGAAGATGGCATTTCAGTCCTTAATATCTAGGCTAAAAACATAAGGACACCCACATTGAAAAAGAAAATATTATTACAGTTAAATTAAACATCAATCCTCACACATTAATTGTGGTAGACTTCAATACAACACTCTTACCAATGGATATGTCATCCAGACAAAAACTAAACAGGAAAATACTGTAGCTAACAGACCTTAAGAAACAAAAAGACCTAACAGATATCTACAGAATATTTTACCCAAACATAAAGGAATGTATCTACTTCTCAGCCCTTATAGAACTTTGTCCAAAATTAACCACATATTCAATTACAAAGCAAGTCCCAACAGGTACAAGAAAATTGAAATAACTTCCTGTATCCTATCAGACCACCATGGACTAAAACTGGATTTTAGAAACAGCAGAAAGGTTACAAACTCATGAATACTGAACTCTCTATTGAATGACAACTAGATCAAAGTAGAAATGAAGAAAGAAATCAGACTTCCTAGAATTTAATGAAAATGAAGGCATATCTTACGTCTTTTGGATGACAATGAAAGCAGTGCTAAAAGAAAGTTCATAGCATTAAGTGTCTACATAAAGAACTTGGAGAGATTTCACAATGGCAACTTAGTAGAACACTTGAAAACTCTAGAAAAAAAAGAAGAAGCAATCACACCCAAGAGGAGTAGATGGCAGGAAATACTCAAACTGAGAATCAAAATCAATAAAATAGAAACAAAGAGAACAACATAAAGAATCAATGAAACAAAAAGTAGGTTCTTTGAGAAAATCAGCAAGATAAATAAACACTTATCCAAACTAATTAAAAGACAGAAAGAGAATATCTAAATTAATAAAATAATAGACAAAGAAGGGGACATAGTAACAGACTTGGAGGAAATCATTGTCATACCTTAAAAACTTGTACTCCACAAAATGGGAAAATCTAAAAAAAAAAAGGAAGAATTTCTTGATAAGTACCATTTATCAAAGTTAAATCAAGAGGAGATAAACAATTTACCTATCCTAAAGAAGTAGAAGCAGTCATTAAAAGTCTCTCACCCGCCCCCCCACCCCCCAAAAATAATCCAGGGCCAGATGGTTTTAGTCCAGTGTTCTATTAGACTTTCAATGCAGAACTAATGCCAATACTACTCAAATTATTCCACAAAATAGAATTAGAAGGAATATTGTGAAAGACATTTCATCAGGCCACACTCACCCTGATACATAAAGCACACAAAGATTCTACAAAGAAAGAGAATTTTGAAGTAATTTCCTTCATGAGCACACATGCAAAAATACTGAATAAAATACTCACAAATAGAATCCAAGAATACATTAAAAGACCATCCACTATGATCAAGTATGCTTCACCCAAGAGGTTCAGGGGTGGTCAGCATATTAAAATCAGACAATGTAATCTACCATATAAACAAATTGAAAGAAAAAAATACATGATCATCTCATTAGATTCAGAAAAAGCCTTTGACAAAATTCAACAGCCCTTCATGATAAAAGCATTGGAGAAATCAGGGAAACTAGAGTCATACCTAGTCCAAAACAGGAACAAGATAAGACTGTCCATTTCTATTCAACGTAATACTTGAAGTTCTTGCTAGAGCAATAAGGCTAACAATAGAGATTATGGGGAAAAATTAGAAAGTAGATCTGGGGAAGTGGGGAGGTGTAAGGGGATGGACTGGGAGTAACAGACGGAGGGGAACTTTGATCAGAATGTAATATATGAGAGAAAAATAAACAAATAGATAAATAAACAAATGAATAAATATTAAACAGATGATAGAAAATAAATAAAAATGATTTGTAAGAAAAGAAGAAAAAATTATGTACTCTCCCCTGTGTATTTTGACATGTCTAGTCAGATGTTCTTGGTTTGATAGTGGTGCCAGTTATCCACATGTTTCATCTTGGAGGCATACATTCAGTTAGAATGTGATTGTGCACTTTCATGATGATCATGTCACTAGTACACTTGTTGGCATATCTTTTCAGCCCATTCATTATTATAGCTAACAGAGTTCATAGATGGAAATGATTGATGATTACTTTGTTTCCTCAGGAATAATGGTACTGAGGTACTTACATGGGGTGAGGTGTTTGGAGGGCAAGAAAGAGAAGAAATATTGGGAGGGATAGTTAATACTCAAGGCATTTCAAAATAGTCATGATGAAATCTACCAATGTAGGGGCTTTCTAAAATATACAAGTACATATAAAGAACTTAAATATATTAATACTATAATAGGGTGACAAACCTATTATAAAGTAAAAAAGTAAAAAAAGGCGAATAAATAAAAAGCCCAATACCGGGGTTGGACTGTCTCTTTTGGAACTGCTGTCCATTGAGTTTCCTAGATTCCAAAACATTGTAGGCTTTTGACAACGCTTTTGGTTACCCACTAGAATATGTCAGTAAGGCACTATTGCTGAAGACATCACATACTTGAGTCATAGCACATTGAGACATCAATGGTGGTGATGAGAAGCTTTATCCCTAGTGACTAATTTTACAAGTTCTAGAAGATTACATGCACACTACTGGAGGAAAAAAAGTAATCCATTGTACTGTGCTATAAACCCTGTAATTCCAGCATGGCAGAGCAAAAACAACAGCAACAAAAACCAAACAAAAGCAAAACAACAACAATACAACATCATTGAGGAATTAACAGGGCCTTGTCTTGTGTGAGTTACACAGGTTGAAAGCTATAATTAAAAATCACTGGAAATGTGAGCCCACTGAGAAAGATTTGTGGATCTCAAGATTATTTAAACTACTTTGTTTGCTTGCTTGCTTATTTACTTAACATGTATGGCGGTCAGAGGACCACATGTGGGATTTTGTCCTTCCATCATATAGATTCTGGGAATCAAACTCATGTAGTCAGGCCTGGTACCAAACGGCTTTACCTGTGGAGCCATCTTTCTGGCACCACGAGATCCTTTGGGAAAAAAGAGTGGAAATATCAATAGACACATAGAAGATGAAAAACAAAATACTTTGCAAATGTAGTAAAATTAGGTTATTACCTTAAAATAATTCAGAATAAAAATTAAGTCAAAAAATTTTGCAGATTGATTCTTTCCCCTTTCCATGGAAAGAGTGGCCTTCATGTACCTAAAGTGCACGCCTCTGGACCAGCATGTTCCAACTGCCCTGATAGTAGGTGATACTGTGATACTGCCCAAAATGGATTCTTTCACTTTGCCCTGCTTACTCAGCTACCACCAGAAAATCTTGTGATGGTTCCTATGTGTCACTCTTATTTGTTTGATTAGCTGGATGATTTCATTTGTGTGAATTTAGGTGGATCTCCCTCAGTGCCATTAGGCATTGCTGGGTCTGTGGCTCTGATTTCTGTTGTTTGTTTGTTTGTTTCATTTTTCCCTTTTATTCATTTTTTTTTATTTTGTGAATTTCACATCATTCATACTATTCCCTCTCATCTCCCACTTCCCCTCAGACCCACCCTCCACCATTAAAACCTCTCCCAACATTAAAAAAAAAAAAAAACTCATTGTGGAAGCTGTAGTGTGTACCAGTGTGTCTCACAATATTCCATTTTGTCCACATCCTTTTGCTTGTTCATTATAATGATTCCTTGGTCTGGTACAAGGCCTCTGGCTTCTGCTACTTTGTCAGTACTGGAGCCTCACTGGGACTCCTCTCAGAGTTGTTGCCCTGTGTCATGGAGATCCTGTAGTTTGGGGTCTATGGAACTGGCCTCTTCATGCACTCCAGCAGTTCATTTATGGGGTATATGTTGGGGTGGGCCAAATTAAAGCCCTGGTTCTGGGCCTGCAAACCCATATTAAGGGCCAGTTCTACTCTGTTACCCAGGTAAGGCACAGGGCCTTCCCTCTCAAGTATTACAACAGGTAAGGGGCTGGACCAGTTCTCCTCTCATGAGTCCATCAGGGGCAACTTTCCCACCTGCTATCTGTGTCAAGGGCCTCTCTCTCTCTCTCTCTCTCTCTCTCTCTCTCTCTCTCTAACACCACTGAAAAGCAGACAGAAGACAGAGCTGACTCTCCCATACTCTCACCCTTGGGTCCAGTTCTCACACATCCCCCACATCCACGGCCAGTCAGGGTTCTTCTAGTCTCTGGCTTGTTTTCTATCCTGGGAGCACATCTGGTGCTTTTGTGGTGTTGAATTGGTGATCATTACCAGATAGTTCCCTGACTGGGCCAACTGGTGTTGGTCTCTGGCTTGATTTTTCTTTTCCAGGTGTTAGGCTACTTTCATTCAGATACTCATAGGTCAGGACACTGCATGTAGACATAGCCTCTCACCTCTCTGTCACCTACTGATGCACATGTGGCACAGAGGTCACATCTTTAATACTTCTAGGTGTAGGCTGATCTCTGGGTTTTTTTTGTTTATTTGTTTGTTTGTTTGTTTACCTCTTTTCCTTCCATACTATATTGAAAACATACTGCTCACATTCCTGACTTGATTTTGCTTTCTTGATGATTTTCTTTATACTTAATCTTATATATCCATATATTTTATATAGATGTGATATTAAACATTATAGGGCACTCGTGTTTAATTGTAAAGCATGCCTTTTAAATTCAAACAGAATGAATTAGAACTGTTTTGATTATGTTTCCAGTCACACTGACAAAACAGCTGATATAAACAGAGTAGAAGAAGAAAGAGTTACTGTAACTCATTTGTCAGAGATGTTGGACATGGTTTCTTTACAAGCACTTAGGAAGACCAGAAGGCAGCAAGACCACTTGCATGGGAAATCCTTTACCTCTCACAGTAGATAGATCACAGAGTAGAGAAAGGGACCAAGGACAAGAAATCATCTTCAAAGGCATGTCTTAAGTGACCTAATTCAGCCTGTCAGACTCCACCTCCTATAGCTTTCACCACTTTCCAAAATTAGTGGCTCCAGGTGGAGAGCATGTGTTCCATTCTTGAGGCTGCAGAACAATCTCATATTCAAACTATAGAAGAAACTTTCTGGGCTCAAAATTGGCATCACATAGATTAAGCACCTATCTGAAAATTTGAACTCCCTATGCTTGGTAGTTCAATGTACACATGTCTTGTTTCATGCACAAAATTCTTAAAAATGCATAAAATTGCCACCATACTAAGTGTCTAAAGCATGTATTAAAATTGAATGAGTTTCATGGTTGGAACTGGGTCTTGTTCATAAGATAGTTCATTATGTATGTGTAAGTGTTCCAAAAATTTGGAGACTACAGAACTGAAATATATGAGTCCCAAGCATTTTGAATAAATGATATACAATCTGTATATTCAGTCAGTCTCATGGATCTGTATTTTATTTTCTGATTATTTTACAACTTTGTTTTCTGTTCTTAATTTGTATTACTTTTAGCTAAGCTTGAAACTTTACCATCTTGTCTATGAATTATTGAATATTCTATTTCTGTGGGGTTTTTTTTAACCCATCATTCCAAGCTTTGTATCTACTTATCCACATTAAAAGTAATTTTCTTCACAACCCAGGGCTACCATTTAAACTGGGATTTAAATTCTTGCTACATCTCACAGCATTTAGATTTAGCATGACCTCTATCTTTATGGTGTAATATTTGCACTTTCACTTGCAAAATATAGCATGACTCCCAATGGTGTACTTTGTGCTTAGGATGTTATCCTAGCTTGGGATGAAACAGGGGTTTACTTTGTCTCATCCTATCAGAGCAGTGTCTATCACTGAGGCTATGTAGGTTGATGGTATTATTGTGGGTGATAAGAGAAAGAAGATGGGGTCTAGTTGAAGAAAGTAGACCATTGGAGTTAAACACTGAAAATAGATTTAATCCTCTGCACTTTGTTTCTACTTCTCCTTTTTCTTTGTTCCTCAGATGCTATGAGGTAAGTAGTGATGCTCCATCATGCTCTTCACCCATGTTTTTCTGCTTTACCAGAGGCTCCAAAAGGGAGCCATCTGAAACTGTGAGCCAAAATGAATCTTTATCCTTTTAAGACAATCAGGTACATCCAATCTTGTACTTTGTTACATGTTCAAAAAGCTCCTGCTTAAGAACTATTCTACTAGAGATTCCAAGATGGCACCATCCAATACACATGGTATCTGAGTGGTGGGTGGCTGAGATTAGACACTGTGGAGCAAATGTGAGGTCCTGCAGCTGACTGTAAAACTCAGACTACATCTGAAGTTCCACAGTGAACACTGGGGTAGGTCACCATGCCAAACGGTGCACTCAGCTCCCAGAAAAAGCCAGGTTTGTCACCCATCTGGAGATATCTCCTGGCTGAGCCATGCTCTAGCCACAGGTCAGAGACCCTGCCTGCATTCCTGAGTTCCATACTCCACAGAACAGACCTGCCTGCCTTCCTCAAGGAACAACAAGACCATGGGAGTGCACATGTCAGTGAGAATTTCTTACTAGACTTCCAAACATGGTGGGACCTATTGCACACAATATCTGGATGACTGCGAGCCAAATCTTATCTCAACAGAGTGATTTTGAGACACACTGACTGCAAATGCAGCCTGTGTCAGAACTGGAAAAAGTTGAGACAGGTCACCCACCTGAGCACCCAAACTTCTGAAACAGACACTGTGGAGACCCAGGAAATGGAGGCTTATGAGAAATGCCTTGTTTCTGGGAAAATGAAAATCAACTTGTGGGAGATATCTAAGAAGGCGCTAGCCAGAAGATGCAGGGGCAGAGTTGAAGCCCGATCATGGGTATAGCTTATTGGGTGAGCAAAACTTCAATGCTCATGATCAGTGGATGATCATCATGTTACCAGGCTTGTGCTATGTGCTGTGATGGGATGACATTTAATGTGATTGGCCCATGTAGAAATCCCCCATTTGGTTCTGTATATAAACCAGAGAATGAAACATTAAAGTGGGAAATGCTTAGACATCACTCCTGTCTCGTATGATTATCTGCGCCAATCAAGGGGAGTGTGATCAAGCAGGTGTACAGCACACTCACCTTTCCCTGAGAATCCCTTTGTGTGGTGACCACTGTGTTGGGGGTCACCACAGACCACTGCCTCCTGGGTGAAGCTCCCAGCCTGAACAACATATGGTCCCAGTCCACAGTTCCAGTGGAGCTCACTAACTGCTAGATCATTCAGCAGCTGAGCTACTAAACCAAAAACAACAGTGTTCATGAGGAGAGAACACAGGTTCCATGACACACAGATCCAGCCTCTGGCTTACAGCACAACCTACCTTGCTGAGGAGATCCACCAGTTCTCAAAGCCATACAAGTTAGTCCACCTACACCAATCCCCTCCTTATAGGTCAGCTTGGAATACAACCAACTGAGGAGAGCTGAAGTTGCTCTCCAAGATCCAGTGTCTATCACAGGAACCTACCCATCATCCAGAGTTGGGTATCTGGTTTACAGGACCAGCTAGCCTCTAAAACAGGGGTCTTCCCAGTGTACCAAGGCCAGTGGGCATTAGGAACAGCCAGACAATACCAATACGGAAAGCATAAACTGAAACATTTCTGGAACTGAAAAACCTAGGGGGAATAAAAGGAACTACAGACACAAGCATCACCAACAGAATACAAGAGAAGGAAGAAATAATCTCAGGAAAAGAGGATAAAATTGAAGAAATTGATACATCTGATAAATAGGTTTTAGAGTATAGACACAGGGATTTCTCTTTTTTTCTTTTCTGTATCCTTCTTTCTCTTATGTAGGGGTGAAAAAACAAGAAAAAAATGGGATATAGATATAATACAGGAATGATAAAAAGGGACAGATTATTGAATATGCTATATAGTTTGGTATATTGATACAAAATTAAGATTATATTTGGACACATTGGTATTGATCTTTGTTTATTGATAGAAAATTAAGGTTAACTCTTTTTAAGGTATTGTACCTAGGTAACTCGTAAAAATGAAATGTGAAGTTTTGGCCTTTTGCAATCAACTGTCATAAATTGTTTAGGATAATTAAGCAATGCAAATTCATAATCATTCAAGCATGTCATTTTGTTGAGTACTAGGGCAGTCTATCACAGTTACTTTCTAAGTTAATCAGAAATCAAGTTGCTAAGAGACAAGCAACATTTACTTATCCAAATTTAAGGAGATAGATAGGTGGTCTTCAAAAACCTCAAGAAATGTGCAGAATATGGCATTCAAAGATGTTTTCATAACTTAAGATTTTTTTTTATATTGAGACATGTCAGCTCCTAACAGCACCCCCTATTCTACTCCAAGTAGAAGATGAGCATCTAAGAATCTCCAATTGGAGATGGTTTAATTAGTGGCAAGCCTATCACTTGGCAAGAAAAATCCCTTGCTTCAACTGTAGACAGAATGCTGTCCAAACAGGACAAAACTTGAAAGCAGATAAGTCAATGGCCTCACTCTTCCAAGACAGCATAGGCAAGTCCTTCATAATTCCTGTTTTACAATCAATGTCTGTCATAGAAACAGGGCTAAACAGCTGAAGATTGATGCTGTAATATATGGAGAGAAGTTGGGAACTGTCCAGGCAGCCACTGGTATGTCATTTCTTAGTTTTGGAAGCTTATGACCTTGCACTTCCTGTATAATCAGACATATTTATACCTTTCAGGTCTCTGATGTGATTGAAGACTAGATAGCTCGAGTCTCACAGTTAAATTTTGAGTTGTAGAGGAATGAAGAGAGTGTTCTGGATCTAAGAAGATGTTTTTAAAATTGTGATGCAAGTTAGGATGGAAGCTGAGTTGGATATAGAACTTTAAACACATGGAGATGGTTGGATAGTAGAATGTTGCCAGTTGCCAAATATGTATGGACTGGACATTGGGAATGTATGCTAAGCTTTATAGTTCTCACAATTGTGGCCTAATTATTTCTGTTGTTTTGTATTGTATTGTTGTTATAAGAGCAAGAGCCATTTGTTGGACTGAAAGGGGGAGCTGTTGGAGAGAAAAACTTAAATTTAAAAACAAAGGAAGTAGATGGAGGGGTTGAAGGAGAAGAGGGTGGGAGGGTGGGATCAGAGGGGGAGTAGGGAAGAGATTGCAATTGAGATGTAACTTGAAAAAATTAAAAAAAAAAAACTGTAAGAGAAAAGGGCCAGGGCTGGAGAGATGGCACAGAGGTTAAGAGAAAAGGGCCAAGTAACATATAAGAGGAGACCTATCAGAATCACATCTGACTTCTCATCAGAGACCCTGAAAGTCAAAGGCCTGGAGAGACGTCTTGCAGACCCTAAAAGACCACAGAGGACAGCACAGACTACTATACCCAGCAAAACTTTCAATCAACATAGATAGAGAAAACTAGATGTTCCATGACAAAACTAAATACAAACAATATCTATACACAAATCTAGCCCTACCAAAGAGAGTAGGAGGAAAACTCCAACAAGAGGAGGTTAACTACACCAAAGAAAACACAGGCAGCAAATAACCCCACTATAGCAAAACCAAAAGAAGAGAATTTCACTAATACACTACCATCACGAACATTAAGATAACAGGAATTAACAATCACTGGTCATTAATATCCCTCAACATCAATGTACTCAATTCTCCAATAAAAAGACACAGGCTAGCAGAATGGATGTAAAAACAAATCGGAATCCTTCATTCTGTTGCTTACAAGAAACCCACCTCAGCAAAAAGATAGACATTATCTCAAAGTAAAGTACTGGAAAAAGATATTTCAAGTATATGGACCCAAGCAGCAAGCTGGAGTAACCATTCTAGTATCCAATAAAATAGACTTTCAGCCAATGTCAATCAAAAGAGATGGGAAGGACACTTCATACCCATCAAAGAAAAAACCCACCAAGATGGCATCTTAATACTGAATATCTATGCCCCAAATGCCAGGGCACACACTTTTTTTTAATGTTTATTTATCACTTCAGGTTACATGTCCATCACAGTGCCCTCTTTCCACCCCTCCCATTCCTACCCTCCCACCCTCTACCCTCTATCCCTTCCATCACACTCCTCTGAAGTGGTGTGTCTACATATTAGTTCCCCGCCCCAGTTCAGCAGTCATATGAGGGCCAAGAGCTTCCTAATACACTGGGGCCTATAAGGCAGCACCACTGGGGCAAAGTGTCTCATTGACAGGAAAAAAGTCTATGTTCCTGTTCCCTTTGATGAATTGGTTATAGGATAGTTATCCTGTACTATATGGCTAAAATCCGATTATAAGTGAATATATGCCATGTGTATCCTTCTGAGTTGGGTTAGCTCACTCAGAATGAGCTTCTCTAGTTCCATCCATTTGGGTGCAAATTGCATAATTTCATTGTTCCTGATAGCTGAGTAGTATTCCATTGTGTAGATGTTCCACAGTTTTTTTTTTTTTATCCATTCCTCGGTTGAGGAATCAAGGAATTATGACTCCAACAAAGCAGAACCATCCTAGCTCATCCAATTCGGATGACCACACACCAACAGAAACACATGAAAACATTGACAATTCTGCATTATGGAAAGTGATAGAGTCCCTGCAAGAAGAACTTAAATCTATGAAGGAATTCAAAGAAGCCACAATTCTACAACTCAAAACAAGGAACAACACCATTAAAGAGCTCCAAGCCAAGGTGACAGAGCTTGAACAGGAAAAGGAAAAAGCCATGAAAGATTTTCATACAAAAACAAGCAAGCTGGAGAAGGAAATGTACAAAATGAACAAAACCATACAAGACATGAAAATAGAAATAGAAACAATAAAGAAAACACAGTCAGAGTTAAAAGAGGAAGTGGAGAACCAAGGGAAGAGAACAGGAACTACGGATGTGAGTATCAAAAATAGGATGCAAGAGATGGAAGACAGGATCTCAGGCATGGAAGATTCAGTGGAAGAAATCAGTACAACATCCAAAGAAAACGAGAAGGCTAAAAAATCTCTCACCCACAACATCCAAGAAATCAAGGACTCAATGAAAAGACGGAACCTAAGAATTATAGGTATAGAGGAAAGAGAAGACTCCCGACTCCAAGGTCCAGGAAATATCTTCAACAAAATCATAGAGGAAAACTTCCCAAACCTGAAAAAAGAGATGCCAATAAAAATCCAAGAGGCTTAAAGAACACCAAAAAGATTAGACCAGAAAAGAAACTCCTCTCGCCACATAATAATTGAAACTCGAAATGTACAGAACAAAGAAAGAATATTAAAAGCTGTAAGAGAAAAAGGTCAAGTCACATACAATGGCAGACCCATCAGAATTACACCTGACTTCTCCCCAGAAATGTTAAAAGCTAGAAGGGCCTGGTCAGATATACTACAAGTCCTAAGAGATCATAGATGCCCAGCCAGACTACTTTACCCAGCAAAACTCTCTATCAAAATAGATGGAGAAAACAAGATATTCCATGACAAAATCAAATTTAAACAATATCTCCCCACAAACCCAGCCCTACAGAAAATCCTAGAAGGAAAATCCCAACCCAGAGAAGAAAACTCCACCCAAGAAAACAAAGGGAATAGAAAACCCATCAGCAAATCAGCAACTAAACCAAAAGAGGAACAGAACCACCGCCTATATCAAACTAATGGGAAATAACAACCCCAGGTCACTAATATCCATCAACATCAATGGACTCAACTCCCCAATAAAAAGACATAGGTTTACAGAGTGGATCCGCAAGCAAGACCCTTTCTTATGCTGTATACAAGAGACACATCTAATTACGAAAGATAGACACTGCCTCAGAGTAAAGGGCTGGGAAAAGGTTTTCCAAGCAAATGGACCCAGGAAGCAAGCTGGAGTAGACATCCTAATATCAAACAAAACAGACTTCCAACTGAAGTTAATGAAGAAAGACAAAGAAGGGCACTATATACTCATTAAAGGGAATATTCATCAAGAGGAAATTTCAATACTGAACATCTATGCCCCAAATACAAAGGCACCTACTTTTGTAAAAGAAACACTTCTAAAACTTAAAGCGCACATCGATCACAACACATTAGTAGTGGGAGACTTCAACACCCCACTCACAACAAAGGACAGATCATCAAGACAGAAGACAAACAGAGAAATATTGAGTCTAACAGAGATCATGAAACAAATGGACCTAACAGATATCTACAGAACGTTTCACCCAAACACAAAGGAATACACCTTTTTCTCAGCATCCCACGGAACCTTCTCCAAAATCGACCACATAATTGGTCACAAAGATAGTCTCAGTAGATACAAGAAAATTGAAATAACATCTTGTATCTTATCAGACCACCACGGAATAAAGCTGGTCTTCAACAGTAAAAGAATCAACAGAAAGCCTACACACACATGGAAATTGAACAGCTCCTTACTGGATGACCACTGGGTCAGGGAAGAAATAAGGAAGGAAATCAAAGACTTCTTAAAATCCAACGACAATGAAGACACAACATACCCAAACCTATGGGATACATTGAAAGCTGTGCTACGAGGAAAGTTCATAGCACTAAGTGCTTTCAAAAAGAAAATTGTGACAGCTCATATTAGTGAACTAACAGCTAAGCTGGGTGAATTGGAAAAAAAAGAAACAAACACTCCCAAGAAGAGCAGAAGACAGGAAACCATCAAACTTAGAGCTGAAATCAACAACTTAGAATCAAAAAGAACTATGCAAAGAATCAATGAAACCAAGAGTTGGTTCTTTGAGAAAATCAACCAAATAGACAGACCCCTAGCCAAATTAACTAAAAGGCAAAGGGAAAGAACACAAATCAACAAAATCAGCAATGAAAAGGGAGAAATAACAACAGACATTGAGGAGATCCAGAAAATATTCAGACATTACTTTAAAAAACCATATTCCACTAATTTTGAAAACCTAAGCGAAATGGACAATTTCCTCGATAAATTCCACCTACCAAAACTAAATCAAAATCAGATTAACAGCTTAAACAGCCCAATAACACCTAAGGAAATAGAAACAGTCTTTATTAATCTCCCAACCAAAAAAAGCCCAGGGCCAGATGGCTTTAGCACGGAATTCTACCGGACCTTCAAAGAGGAACTAACACCATTACTTTTTAAACTCTTCCACCACATAGAAACAGAAAGATCACTGCCAAACTCATTCTATGAGGCCACTGTCATTCTGATTCCTAAACCACACAAAGACCCAACAAAGAAAGAGAACTTCAGACCAATCTCCCTCATGAACATAGATGCAAAAATACTTAATAAAATACTAGCAAACCGAATTCAAGAACACATCAAAAGTATCATACACCATGATCAAGTAGGCTTCATCCCTGGAATGCAGGGATGGTTCAATATACGAAAGTCTATCAATGTAATTCACCACATAAACAAGATGAAAGAAAAACCCACATGATAATCTCGCTAGATGCAGAGAAAGCATTTGACAAAATTCAACACCCCTTCATGCTAAAAGTTCTGGAGAGAACGGGCAGACAAGGACCATACCTAGAAATAATAAAGGCAATATACAGCAAGCCAGTAGCCAACATCAAATTAAATGGAGAGAAGCTTGAAGCATTTCCTCTAAACTCAGGGACAAGACAAGGATGTCCACTTTCACCGTATCTCTTCAATATAGTACTTGAAGTCCTTGCTAGATCAATAAGACAACTAAAGGAGATCAAAGGGATAAAAATTGGAAATGAAGAAGTCAAATTATCCCTATTCGCAGATGATATGTTAGTATACATAAGCGACCCTAAAAACTCCACCAAAGAACTCTTACAGCTGATAAACAACTTCAGCAAGGTGGCTGGATACAAAATTAACTCAAAAAAATCAGAAGCCCTTCTTTATACAACAAACAAATATACCGAGAAAGAAATAAGGGAAACAACTCCCTTCACAATAGCCACAAACAACATAAAATACCTGGGGGTAACTCTAACCAAGCATGTACAGGACCTATATAACAAGAACTTCAAGCCCCTGAAGAAAGAAATGGAAGAGGCCTTTAGAAGATGGAAAGATCTCCCATGCTCATGGATAGGTAAGATCAACATAATAAAAATGGCTATCTGACCAAAAGCAATATATAGATTTAATGCAATTCCTATCAAAATACCAACACAATTCTTTATAGACCTGGAAAAAGCTATTCTCAACTTCATATGGAACAACAAAAAGCCCAGAATAGCTAAATCAATCCTGTCCAATGAAAAAACATCTGGAGGTATCACCATCCCAGATTTCAAGCTGTACTACAGAGCAACAGTAATAAAAACAGCATGGTACTGGTATAGAAACAGACCAGTGGATCAATGGAATCGAATTGAAGACCCAAACATGGATCCACACACCTATGGCCAACTAATCTTTGACAAAGAAGCCAAAAACGCACAATGGAAGAAGGACAGCATCTTCAACAAATGGTCCTGGTCCAACTGGATGTCCACTTGCAAAAGAATGAAATTAGACCCATACCTATCACCTTGTACAAAACTTAATTCCAAGTAGATCAAAGACCTTCACATAAGGCCAGCCACACTAAAGATACTAGAAGAAAAAGTAGGAGAAACCCTCGAACTCATTGGCACAGGTGACAACTTCCTGAAGAGAACACCAACAGCTCAGGACCTGAGATCAACAATCAATAAATGGGACCTCATGAAATTCAAAAGCTTCTGTAAAGCAAAGGACACTGTCATTCGAACAAAACGGCAACCAACAGACTGGGAGAAAATCTTCACAAACCCCACATCTGATAGAGAGCTATTATCTAAAATCTACAAAGAACTCAAGAAACTAAATGCCAAGAAACCAAATAATCCAATCAAAAAATGGGAGATGGAGCTAAATAGAGAATTCACAAAGGAGGAATCCCTAAGGGCTGAGAGACACCTGAAGAAATGTTCAACATCCTTAATCATCAGAGAAATGCAACTCAAGACGACCCTGAGATTCCACCTAACACCTGTTAGAATGGCTAAAATAAAGAGCTCAAATGATAGCGCATGCTGGCGAGGGTGTGGAGAAAGGGGTACCCTACTCCATTGTTGGTGGGAGTGCAGGCTTGTGCAACCACTATGGAGGTCTGTCTAGCGATATCTTAGAAATCAAGGAATAACCTTGCCTCAGGACCCAGCCATACCACTTCTGGGTATACACCCAAAGGACCTCTCACGGAGACATAGGGAAGTCTCCTCATCTATGTTCATAGCAGCCTTATTTGTAATAGCTAGATAATGGAAACAACCCAGATGTCCCTCAACTGAAGAATTGATTAAAAATTGTGGTACATCTATACTATGGAATATTACTCAGCTATCAGAAACAATGAAATCATGCAATTTGCAACCAAATGGATGGATCTAGAGGCGCTCATCCTGAGTGAGCTATCCCAGTCTCAGAAGGATGCACATGGCATCTATTCACTTATAGTAGGATTTTAACTATATCGTACAGGATATCTGTACTACAACCAACATATCAAAAGGAACAAGGACATAATTTTTTTTTATCTTTTTCTTTTTCCTTCTTTTTTTCTTTTTTTCTTTTTCCTTTTCCCTTCTCTTTTTCCTCTTTTTTTGTTGATATTCTTTGTTTTTGTGGGCTTGTGTGTTTGTTGGTATTTTTTTTTTAGTATTCCCCCAGTAGCAATGAGACCCCATTCACTGGCAGTACTGTCTCGTACGACCGCTGTGAATGAAGAGGCTCTTGGCCCTCATATGACTCCGGATCTGTGGTGAGAGACTGTTAGGCAGGGACACTCCACCCCAGAGGAACAAGACGGAAGGGTCAGGGGGTAGAGCATGGGAGAGTGGGGCTGGGAAACGGGAAAAGAGGACAATATGATAAGGATGTAACCTGAAGCAACAAACAAATAAATTTATTAACTAAAAAAAAAAAAAAAAAAAAAAGGCAGGGGGCAGGGCTGAAACACTGTGAATGGAACAGAGGATACAGCCATTAGGCCTGGTTTTGCAGACCTCCAGGTGTAGAGAAGACATGGAGCTAAGGTAAAATACAAGAGAATTGTGGTATTGGCCCATGCCTTTGACTTCAGTGGTGACGGGGGGGGGGGCATCTTAGAGTTGGTGGTCTTATGTATTCTGGAGTCATATGGAGCGGGGTGGTGAGGGTGCATACTCTTGGTCCCACCATTCAAGAAGAGTACACCCTTGGTCCCAGCTCCCAGCACACTGGAGACAGAAACGGGCAGATCCCGGAGCTCAGGGTCAGCCTGATGCAGGGCAAACTCTAAATAGAGAAAGACTTCGATCCAGGAGTGGTGGAACACATCTTTGATCCCTTCAGATGGGAAACACAGGTCCCTGATCCCAATAATTAGAGTTCAGAGACACACACATGGGATTTGGAGGGACCTAGGTTTGGAGGCTACTTACAAAAGGCCTTCTCGATGCAGGCAGATTGTCCTTTGGGATCTCAAAATATATACACTAGAGCTGGTTTAGCTCCAAGGTGACAGAATGATTTCTTCTTTAACCCGGATTGAAAGATAACGCTTTGTAAGTTGTCAGAAGGCCAAATTTGCTTCAGGAGAAGTACTACCTAGCCCCCCATCCCCCCCCCAGAAAAAAAAAAGAGGGCAATTGTCCTAGGGTTGGGATTGGGGCAGGACTCTGTTCTTATCGTTCCAGGAGAATCGAAGCGTCCATTAGGGGAGCCCGGGGACGGCTGGACAGCGGAATCCTCAGCAGAGAGCAGAATCAGGCACCAAGGAGGACGAGTGACCCAGGTGATTCTGCCTGGCAGACTTCCTAAATAGCTGTCTCCATCGGGTGCCTGCAACCACCACAGCAATCCAATGTCACTGGGACCGCTCAGCTCTACACAATGCCCCGACAGGAACCTCAGTGAAGCCTGCAATATCAGCTTCTGCCTACAAACCCCTTAGGTCATCTAAACAGCTGAGAACAGAAGGACTGAACATAAAAGGAGTGTACTTACATTTTTAATCATTTTTCCCATTTGGGTTGGGGCCCCAAACAGGTCTACTACGACCCAAATCAGCAGGAAGTCACTTTAAGAGAGCGACGTCCCATGCCCAGAGGGTGGGGAAGGTGTTTCTCCCCCTTTCTTTTTGGTTATTTGAAGGATAACTGAAAACTCTGATATTTAGGGGAAGAGACTACAAGCTGATAAATGGTCCTGTCTTAATGGGTTTTGGAGGTTAGCACCAGGGACTTCCTACTTTTCTTTTTCTGTATCCTTCTTCCTCTCCTATGTAGGAGTGCATGGGCTTGAGAAAAATGAGATATAGACATAGCACAGGAAGGTCCAAGAAGAAGGGGCAGATTATTGAATATGCCCTTATACCTTTCTATATTGATACAAAATTAGAAGTTTATTTGGCTAAAGTGGTATTGACCATTGTTTATTGTGCAAAAAAGATTGTATTGGATTACATCGGTATTGATCTTTGTATATTGATACAAAATTAAGATTATAGTTGGCCACAATGGTATTGACCCTTGCATATGGATGTAATATTAAGATTATATTGGGCTACATAGGCATTGATCTTGGTATATTGATACATAATTAAGAGTATATTTAACCACAATTGAATAGATCTTTGTATATTGATACAAAATTAAAGGTAATGCTTCCCAATGGTATCATACCTAGAGATACTTAAAAATAAAATGTGAAGCTCTGACCTCTTGATACCAACCATCTAAAACGGTCTAGGATAGTTAAAACAAACTCCTAGTCATGCAAACATGTCACTTTGTTAGCTACTATGACAGTCTATCACAGATATTTTCTAAACTACCCAGTAATCAAGTTGCTAAGAGACAAGCAACATTTGCTTATCTAAATACAAGAGATGGATAGGGCATCTTCAAAAACCCCTAGAGATCTGCAGAATATGGCATTCAAAGATGTTATCTTAAATCAAGATTCTTTTTTTGATATCGAGACATATCAGCGCCTGACAGCACCCCCTATTCTACTCCAAGTAGAAGATAAGCATCGAAGAACCTCCACTGTAAGATGGTTGAATTAGTGGCAAGCCTTTCTCTTGGCATGAAAAAACCCCTTGCACCAACTGCAGACAGACTGCTGTCCAAAAAGGACAAAACTTGGTAGCAGGGAAGTCGACAGCCTAACTCTGCCAAGACAGGGTAGGTAAGTCCTTCATAATCCCTGCTCTACAACAAATGTCTGTCAGAGAAGTAGGACCCAAAGGCTGAAGATTGATGCTGGAATGTATGGAGAGAAAATGGGAACTGTCCAGGCAGTCATTGGTATGTTCTTTCTTAGTTTTGGAAGCTGCAGGCCCTGCACTTCCTATATAAGCAAATATATTTATCCCTCTCAGGTCTCTGAGGTGGTTGAAGAATAGACAGCTAGAGTCTCATAGTTAAATTTTGAACTGTTTAGGAATATAGAGGGTGTTATAGATCTAAGAAGATACTCTTAAAAGTGTGTTGCAAGATAGTATGAATGTTGAGTCACATATAGACCTTTAAACTCATGGAGTTGGTTAGATAGTAGAATGTTAAAGTCAGGGGCCAAATATGTATAAACTGGACATTGGGAAGGTATACTGGGCCAATTTACTCTCATAAATGTGGCATATTTATATCTATTGTTTTGTATAATACTTATTTACTGTTATAAGAGAAGGAACCATCTGTTGGACTGAAAGGGGAAACTTCTGGGGGGAAGAGGGTGGAAGGGCGGTATAGGAAGGGGGAATAGGGAGGGGTTTGTTACTGATGTGTATCTTGAAGAAAAAAAATAAAGTATTTAAAAAAATGGGGTACAGTACTAAACAGAGAATTCACAAAAGCAGAATCTCTAAAGGCCAAGAGGCACTTGAAGAAATGTTCAACATCATTGGTCATCAAGGAAACACAATTCAAAAGGACTCTGAGATTCCACCTCATACCCATCACAATAGCTAAGATAAAAAACTCAGGCTTCTTCTGTAAGGCAAAAGACACTGTCATTCGAACAAAACGGCAGCCTACAGACTGGGGAACAATCTTCACCAACCCCACATCTCACAGAGGACTAATATCCAAAATCTACAAAGAACACAAGAAATTAAATGCCAAGAAACCAAATAATCCAATCAAAAAATGGGGAACAGGCTAAACCGAGAATTCACAAAGGAGGAATATCTAATGGCCGAGAGACACTTGAAGAAATGTTCAACATCCTTAATCATCAGAGAAATGCAACTCAAGAGGACTCTGAGATTCCATCTCACACCTGTCAGAATGGCTAAGATCAAAAGCTCAAATGACAGCACATGCTGCTGACAGTATGGAGAAAGGGGAACCCTCTTCCATTGCTAGTGGAAGTGCTGGCTTGTGCAACCACTATGGAGGTCAGTCTGGCCATATCTTAGAAAACTTGGAATAGCTTTGCCTTGGGACCCATCCATACCACTTCTGGGTATACATCCAAATGACTCCTCACTGAATCACAAGGAAGTTCCCTCATCTATGTTCATAGCAGCTTTATTTGTAATAGCTAGAAACTGGAAACAAACCAGATGTCCCTCAACCAAAGAATGGATTAAAAAACTGTGGTACATCTACACAATGGAATACTACTCAGCTATCAGAAACAATTAAATGATGCAATTTGCAGCCAAATGGATGGAACTAGAAACGCTCATCCTGAGTGAGCTAACCCAGACTCAGAAGGATGCACATGGCATCTATTCACTTATAGTAGGATTTTAGCTATATAGTACAGGATAACTATCCTACAACCAATTTATCAAAGGGAACAGGAACATAGACTTTTTTCCTGTCAATGAGACACTTTGCCCTAGTGGTGCTGCCTTGTAGGCCCCCAGTGTATTAGGAAGCTCTTGGCCCTCATATGACTGCTGAACTGGGGCGGGGGACTAATATGTAGACACACCACTTCAGAGGAATGGGATGGAAGGGATAGGGGGTAGAGGGTGGGAGGGTAGGAATGAGAGGGGTGGAAAGAGGGCACTGTAATGGAGATGTAACCTGAAGTAATAAATAGACATTAAAAAAAAATGTGTGTGCCCTGGCATTTGAGGCATAGATATTCAGTATTAAGATGCCATCTTGGTGGATTTTTTCTTTGATGAGTATGAAGTGTCCTTCCCATCTCTTTTGATTAACATTGGCTGAAAGTCTATTTTATTGGATACTAGAATAGTTACTCCAGCTTGCTGCTTGGGTCCATATAATTGGAATATCTTTTTCCAGCACTTTACTTTGAGATAATGTCTATCTTTTTGCTGAGGTGGGTTTCTTGTAAGCAACAGAATGAAGGATTCCGATTTGTTTTTACATCCATTCTGCTAGCCTGTGTCTTTTTATTGGGGAATTGAGTACATTGATGTTGAGGGATATTAATGACCAGTGATTGTTAATTCCTGTTATCTTGATGTTCGTGATGGTAGTGTATTAGTGAAATATACTACAACCAACGCACCAAAGGGAACATGGACATAGACTTTTTTTTGTTTTTTGTTTGTTTTTTAGTTTTCTCTCCCTGGCAATAAGACCCTTTTCACTGGTGGTGCTGCCTTGTATGCCCCCAGTGTTATGAGGAGGCTCTTGGCCCTCATATGACTTCTGAACTGGGGCGAGGGACTGTTATGTAGGGACACTCCACTCCAAAGGAGTGGGATGGAAGGGTTAGGGGGTAGAGGGTGGGAGGGCAGGACTGGGAAGGGGGGAAAGAGGACAATATGATGGAGATATAACAAGAAGCAACAAATAAATAAATTTAAAACAATTCTCATACTGTGCATCATAAGTATGTATAATTAAAAAAGAAAACCTTGTCAACAAGTACTTATAAATAAAACATAAAATGAAAAAAATGTAAAGAATTTAAAGATGTGTGGACAACATCATTCTTGAGATGGCAACAAATGTTCATCTTGTCCATGAAAAAAAAAAAAAAAAAAAACTCCAGATACAGGACAACCTGGTGATGATGTGGAGAAAGAGGAACAATCATCCATTGTTGGTGGGCATGGAAACTTGTAGAACCACTTTGGAAATCAATCTGCTGATGTCTTAGAAAATTGGTAATAGTTATACCTCAACACCCAGCCAAAATGTTCCTGGGCATATATCCAAAATATTCTCTACAAAACCACAAGGACATATGCTCAACAATGTTTATAGCAGCTTTATTCATAACAACCAGAAACTGATTACAACCCAGATGTCCTTCACCTGAAGAATGGATTAAAAAACAAAACAGTGGTACATTTACACAATGGAATACTACTCAGTTATTGGAAACAAGGAAGTCATGCAATTCACAACCAAATGGATGGATGTAGGAAAGCTCATCCTAAGTGAGCTGACTCAGACCCAGAAAGGATTCTTTGTATATAGTCTCTTATAAGTAGATATTAACCATATAGTACAGGACAACCATCTTAAAACCTATAGACCCAAAGAGAAAGGAACCTAACATAACTATCCTATGAAAAATTCCACCTAGCAGCTAGTCATGGATCCTGTTGCTTGTTAGTGCAACACCTTACCCTAGATAGGCTGCCATATCAAACCCCAGTACAAAGGGAAGCTCTTAGCCCTCATGTGACTGATGAACTGAGAGGGTTTGATATCTGGGGGCTTTCCTCAACCAAGGAGAAGAAGAGGATAGAGATAGGGAAGAGGGAGGAAGGGGAGTGGGACCTGAAGGGGAGGAGAGAGGGAACTTTTTTCAAAATGTAACTTAAAAAAAATAAACTGATAATAAAAAAGAACCATTCAACCAAGTTATATAAAATCTCTCCTTATCTGCCTCCATCTCTCTATCCTAATATTTTAAGTACATTTACAATTTTGTGTTGTGTCACATTTATAGTTATATTTACTCCGATGAGGTTTACAGGTTATGAGCTAGAAACAGGTTCTTAAGTATTCATCCCAAGTATTTGTCATAGCAATGAAAAAATTAATGAAAATACTTTATATTTGTCAGTAATATCAAAATCAAAAAATATTTGTATTTTATTTGTGTGGAACAAATTAAAATATAGCAAAAATGTAGTAGCAGTGATTTATAACACATGTATACATTTGGATAGGCCAGGACTTATAACAAAACAAAAGATAAAAATAAATACATGTAAAATGCAGGAAAACTCTGTAATTATAAATATCACTGCAAATACCATGATCCAAAATTAAAAGATTTCACATATGCTTTTGGACATATCACAAATATGTATTGGAGTTTTTCTTTTATTCTTTTTTTTCCTTTATTTTTTATTTCTTCAAGTTACATCTCAATCACAGTCCCCTCCCTATCCCCCCTCCAGTCCCACCCTCCTACCCTCAACCCCCCATACTCTTCCTTTTTTTTTTTTTAAGTTTAAGGTATATCTTATTTCCCACTACAGTTTCCCCTTTCAGTCCAACAAATGGCTCTTTCTCCTATAATAATAAATACAATACAAAACAACAGAGGTAATTAGGCCACAGTTATGAGGGTTATATGGTTTAGCATACACACCAATGACCAGTCCATATGTATTTGGTACCTGACTTTAACATTCTACTATCTAAACATCTCCATGAGTTTAAAGTTCTGTATCTAATTCAACATTCATACTAACTTGCAACACAATTTTAAAAGCATCTTCTTAGATCTATAACACTCTCTTGACTCCTAAACAACTCAAAATTTAATTATGAGACTCTAGCTATCTGTTCCTCAACCACCTCAGAGACCTGAGAGGGATAAATATATCTGATTTTATAGGAAGTACAGGGCCTGCAGCTTCCAAAACTAAGAAATGACATACCAGTGGCTGCCTGGACAGTTCCCATTTTATCTCCATACATTACAGCATCGATCTTCAGTCATTTGGCCCCGTTTCTCTGACAGACATTGATTGTAGAGCAAGGGTTATGAAGGACTTGCCTACCCTGTCTTGGCAGAGCTAGGCTCTTGACTTACCTTCTCCCAGGTTTTGTCCTTTTTGGACAGCATTCTGTCTACAGTTGGAGCAAGGGGCTTTTCCTACCAAGAGATAGGCTTGCGACTAATTCAATCATCTCCCACTGGAGATTCTTCGATGCTCATCTTCTACTTGGGGTAGAATAGAGGGTGCTGTCAAGAGTTGATATGTCTTGATATAAAAAAAATCTAAAGTTACGAAAACATCTTTGAATGCCATATTCTGCAGATCTCATGAGGTTTTTGAAGAGGCCCTACCTATCTCTTCTCTTAAGGTAAGCAGATGTTGCTTGTCTCTTAGCAGCTTTATTTCTGATTAGCTTAGAAAATAACTATAATAGGCTGTCATAGTACCTAACAGAATGACAGGCTTGCATAACCATTAGTTTGCATTTCTTAATTATCCTAAACAGTTTATGACAATTAGTAGTAAAAGGCCGAAACATCACATTTCTTTTTTTTTTTTTCTTTACCTCCTAACCCTTCCATCCCATTTCTGTGGGGTGGGGTGTCCTTATACAACAGTCCCTCATCTCAGTTGAGAGGTCGTATGAGGGCCAAGAGCCTCCTCAATCATTGGAGTTTTTCAAGAAAAGATTGTATAAAATTACACACACACTATGATCAAAATAAAATTGCATAAAAGCTGTTATTAAAACTATATTTAAGGACTGGAGATTTGGCACAGTGATAAAGAGCACTTACTTCTTTCCAGAGGACTTATGTTTGATTTCTACCATGTACATGATGACTCAAAACTGATTGTAATTCAATATCGAGGGTATCGAATGTCCTTTTATGCCCTCTGTATGTTCCAGGCATGCCAGGAGTGTACGTGTGCTTAATCATGTCTCACCTATATCATATTGTGAGTTGTCATTCAGTGTAGGTCCTTTCTTCTTTTCTGCTTTTTTTAGATTATATTTTAATTATGTTATTTCTCCCTTTCCTTTCTCCAAACCCTTTCAATATATGTCTCCCTATTTTCCTTCAAATTCATAAATCTCTTCTTAAGAATACAATTATGCTTTGTTTCTCTCCATTTAATTTGATGTAGGCTACCGGCTTGCTGTATATTGCTTTTATTATTTCTAGGTATGATCCTTCTATGCTAGCTCTCTCCAATACTTTTAACATGAAGAGGTGTTGGATTTTGTGAAATGCTTTTTCAGTATCTAGTAAGATGTTCATATATTTTTTTTCTTTCAACTTGTTTATATGGTGAATTACATTGATGGATTTCCTTATGTTGAACCGTCCCCTGCATTCCTGGGATGGAGCCTACTTGATCATGGTGTATGATAGTTTTATGTGTTCTTGGATTCAGTTTGCAAGTATTTTATTAAGTATTATTGCTTCTATCTTCATGAGGGAAATTGGTCTTAAATTCTCTTTCTTTTTTGGGTCTTTGGGTGGCTTAGGTATCAGGATGACTGTGACCTCATAGAATGAGTTTGGCAGTGTTCCTTCTGTTTCTATTTTGTGGAAGAGTTTGAAGAGTATTGGTATTTGCTCTTCTTTAAAAGTCTGGTAGAATTCTGTGCTGAAACCATTTGGCCCTGTGCTTTCTTTGGTGGGGAGGCTTTTAATCACTGTTTCTAATTCCTGCTTAATTCATAGCAATTTTATTTGTAATAGCTAGAAACTGGAAACAACCCAGATGTCCATCAGCCAAAGAATTGATACAAAAACTGTAGTACATCTACACAATGGAATACTACTGTCAGAAACAAGGAAATCATCCAATTTGCAACCAAATGGATGAACTAGAAAAGCTTATCCTGAGCAAGCTAACCCAGACCCAGAAAGATACATATATTCACTTATAACTGGATTTTAGCCATATGGTATAGGATAGCTATCCTGTAATCAACAAACCCAAAAGAACAGAAACATGATCTTTGCTACCTGTTAGAAGGATACTTCCCTCTACTGGAACTGCTATGTAGGCCCCCAGTGCAAGAGGAAGCTCTTAGCCCAATGAACTGATGGAGGCTGATATGTAGATGCACCCCACACCAAAGGAGTAGGATAGTTGGGAGAAGGGGGAGCGTGTCGGAGGTGGGACTGAGAAAGATGAAGTAAGGGAACTGTAATACAGATGTAACTTAAAGCAATAAATAACCCAAAAAATACATCTATGCACGTATCCTATCTTTAGCCTCAATAACTTCATTTATATTTTTTGAATAACTATCAGTCATAAAGTTTTGGAAATACATGAATTTTAAACTTTGACAATTTTCTGATGATAAAAAATAAAGAGACCCGTCCATGCAAGTTCTTTTGTTGGTGGTTCAGTCTCTATGAGCCCCCCCTTTATCCAAGCTAATTGGCTAGGTAGCTCTTCTTGTTATGTCCTTGACTCTTCCAGCTCCCTAGAACCTTCCCCTAACTCTTCCACAAGACTCCTGAATTTCGCCTAATGTTTGGCTGTGAGTCTCTGCATCTGTTTCCATTATCTGTTGCATAAAACCTCTTGGCTGGCAGTTATGCTAGATTCCTGTCCAGTTCCCTCCCTCCATCCATTTCCAGTGTCTATTTTATTTTCCCTACTTAGAGGGATTCAAGTATCATTCCTTGAGCCCTTCTGGATAGTGTCCTTGGGTCTGTAGATTGTAGCATGGTTATCCTGAACTTAATGGCTTATATCCACTTATGAGTGAGTATATACCATGTGTGTCTTTCTGGATCACTCAAGGAGATCTTTTAAGGTTCCAACCATTCACCTGCAAATTTCATGATGTCCTTATTTTGAATAGTTGAGTAATATTACATTATGTAAATGTACCACAATTTCTTTATCCATTCTTTGGTTGAGGGACATCAAAGTTGTTTCCAGTTTCTGGCTACTATGAATAAAGGTGATATGAACATAGTTGAGGAAATATCCTTGTGGTTTGGTGAAACATATTTTGGGTATATGCTCAGGAGGGTTATAACTGGGCCTTGAGGTTAAGCTATTCCCAATTTTCTGAGAAAACACCAGATTGATTCCCAAAGTGGTTGTAGAAGTTGGCACTCCCAACAGCAATGGAGGAGTGTTCCCCTTTCTCCCCAACCTCGTCAGTAAGTGCCATCACTTGGGAACTGGTCCTATTCCCACTACACATATAAAGTTGATGGGCTGCTTGGTCCTCAAGTGGATCCTCCAAAAATTGGAATGGGTACTATCTTACAATTCATTTCTGTTGCCTCTCCGTGGACCCCACTTTCCTAGCAGAGCTTCCTTGTGTTGCCTCAGTGGAAGAGGAGTCACTTACTCCCACTATGATTTGATGTGCCAGAGTTGGTTGGTACTGGGCAGGGGTGGGGTATGGGGGAAGTGGGTGGGAGGATGGGACTGGGAGGAAAGGGGGGAGGGGGGATTGTGATTAGACTGTAAAATAAACAAATAAATTTTTTAAAATGACTATGGAAAAAATAAAGATACCTATGCTTAAAATAATATGAAATTTTAGATGGATACTCTGAATGAGTTTTCTGTAATTTTTTTGTGAAATATAAATTGTTATATTGTATTTTAAGAGTTTATCTTACATACTTAAAATGCTTCATATAAGTTTTGTACAATTTATATTTGAAAAATGAGAAATTACATAGAAATATTTTCTGATTATATATAAATTATGCAGATATGAACAAGCCAGGAATATGCACTTATATCTGGAAGAGAAAACCTGGATTTTCTGTCTTGATCCATTTGAATTATGTTAACAGGTGATATTATCACTAAAGGTTACTTAAAGACTTGGTATGTTTAACTATTTTTAAATTTATTTTTTATTTCTTCAAGTTACATCTCAATCGCAATCCCCTCCCTTCTCCCCCTTCCAATCCCACCCTTCCACTCCCTTTCCCCTCAACACCCCATCCTCTACCCTTTTTTTTTTTTTTTTAGTTTAAGGTATATCTTTTTCCCCCCAACAGCTCCCCCTTTCAGTCCAACAAATGGTTGTTTCTCTTATAATAATAATAAATACAAAACAAAACAATAGAGATAATTGGGCCACAGTTATGAGAGTTATATGGCTTAGCATAAAATCCCAATGTCCAGTCTATACGTATTTGGCACCTGACTTTAACATTCTACTATCTAACCATCTCCATGAGTTTGAAGTTCTATATCTAACTCAACTTTCATCCTAACTTGCCTCACAATTTTAAAAACATCTTCTAAGATCCAGACCACCCTCTTGATTCCTAAACAACTCAAAATTTAACTATGAGACTCTAGCTATCTATTCTTCAACCACCTCAGAGACCTAAGAGGGATAAATATATCTGATTATATAGGAAGTGCAGGGCCCGCAGCTTCCAAAACTAAAAAATAACATACCAGTGGCTGCCTGGACAGTTCCCATTTTCTCTCCATACATTACAGCATCAATCTTCAGCCGTTTGGCCCCGTTTCTCTGACAGACATTGATTGTAGAGCAGGGGTTATGAAGGACTTGCCTACCCTGTCTTGGCAGAGCTAGGCTGTCGACTTACCTGCTTCCAAGTTTTGTCATTTTTGGACAGCACTCTGTCTACAGTTGAAGAAAGGGGTTTTTCTTGCCAAGGGATAGGCTTGCCACTAATTCAACCATCTCACACTGGAGATTCTTCTATGCTCATCTTCTACTTGGAGTAGAATAGGGAGTGCTGTCAGGCGCTGACATGTCCCGATATCAAGAAATCCTAAGTTAAGAAAACATCTTTGAATGCCATATTCTGCAGATCTCTTGATGTTTTTGAAGACGCCCTATCTCTTATATTTAGATAAGCAAATGTTTGTCTCTTAGCAACTGGATTTCTAGTAGCTTAGACAAACTAAGGCAGAGCACATGCTTCCAGATAGAGTAGGCTATTCATGAGCAGGTTAAGAAAGGGAGGGATTCCGACAAAGGTTAAGGATTTTATTGTTATTGCTTCTTGAGCAACAAGAGATGTCTTTCTCCTTCCTCCTAACACCATATAGTGGTAATAAGTATCAAAGGGACAATATGTTTATTTTTCTTTAATGTTTTGTGCTTAGGCAAGAAGCTCTTCTCTATTCTATCTAGGTTTTTTTTTTTTCTTGTTTTGTTGTTTCAAAATTCTCAGAAACTGGTGCTTCTTATTAATGACCTATATGGAACAGAGAAGAGCAAGGGCTTTGCAAGTGACATTCCCTGCTGGATGCCTCAATATTCAGAAATGTTCTCCCATTTCACTTGGGAAAAATTAAATGAGTTACCAATATATAATGTATATGTCATAAAATTCTCAATTTCTGCTTCACATTTCATCTTCCAGGACGGTTTCATACTTCAACATTTTCCAGTATTGGTATCTTAATGGGTCATTAGAAGGACAAATGCATAGAGCCAATAGTCATAATCAACTTCATTTTCAGTTTTTGTCAATCAAGGCAGTTTATTGTTGCATTTATGACATATATACTTTTAGCTAATAAATTAGAACATTTATCTACCAAAAATATAATTGGTTTCTCAACCTCTTAAGAGATTCCACAAACTCATATGTTCCCTGATTTGAAAGAAAAATACAAAGATCATGAAGAGATCACATTTAAAAAGTTTATTAAAGGACCATCAATTGCTTTTCCAAAAGAACTTCTTGTAGAAGTGAGCTTGGAGCTTTGCTTCTGTATAAAGTATGCAATAGATCCTATTTCATTGGTTTAGAGTTGACTTCATATACTTGAAAATTCAGGCACAGGTCCATTTCTGTTATTTGAAAATATATAGACACATATATAGGTCAATATATGGGAAAGCATGGATTTAGAATCTGTTACAATATAATCGTGTGTCTTTCCCATTGTTAAGATTTCTATATTTCTGACGTATTGCATTCTGTGATTGTTTTACATTAAACTTTCTATAGAAGGATTGATATTAGTTATGGGATACAGTCATTGCAGCTCTTTAGGCATACTACTTCTGTGCCATTTTGGTGTAATTCTGTATAAATTTCAAATGCTTTTATTTAATATAATCAAGTGGTATGAAGTCTTCTTTTTTAATGGTAAGTATCCAGCACTAGCTCAATTGGCACTTAGCCACAATCCTTTTACAATATGCACAATAGCTTCCAGCAGGGAGTTTTTAAAGGGCCATCGTTTGAGAGAGCAAACTCATATGTGTACAATCAGGAGACATCAAGGTTCTATCTCTAGCTCCCTTTGAGATGTTATTTAGCTAATATACAATATTCCAACTATGGAGTTAAAACTTAAAAAATAGACCATGCAGGTACATCCTGTTTTTCATCCTATTAAATAAAATGTTCACATCCTAACTCTACATAAAATAATATCTAGAATGAATTTACATTAATTTCAGTGTGTCAGCATTCTCTATCTTTTGAAAAAAATGGCAAAGATTATTTATAAATGTAATTTTTATAGTAGCAGAACACTACAGAGGGGATACACAGTCATTGACATAGTTTGATTATGTAATACTAATTTGCTATGCCAGATTATAGTTGCGTCATACATAGGCTTTTGGCATTCACTATTGTAACAAAGGACATAAAATCCAGTATGATTCAACTCTATAGCACACTCCTGAGATGTGAGGACTGGGTCTTATCTATAATCGTGCACAGTACATGGCATATAGTTAGCCTGCAAAACTTTTTAACTGAATGAATTAATAACTGTATATTAAAAATTGTTTCTTTAGAGAAATCAACACAATCTGAGAATCAAGAGTACAGTGTGAAGTCTTTGTCCAAAATGGGTAGCATTTTCTATCCTATTTCTTCTAGCCACCTCTTCATGTTGTGCATCTTTCACATTGTGTTAACATATCCCTTTCCATCTCCCTGAATTTATTTGGTTATCCTACTGAGGATGTATAGGAGTAGGAGAGATACAGAAAATATTGAGTCTCCAAATTCAGCTCATGTAACTTATGAATTGGAGCACCTTAAATTATAGAAATCAAAACAAGGGGGGAGCAATATTTCCAATCTGTCAAAGTTGAAGGTTTTGTTTTCTTTTCCTGGGATGGTGGAAAGTAGTGAAGGGGGAATCAAGTAATTGTACTTATTTCCCTGGTTCACATTCTCACTTTCATAATTACACTTATTTGTAAAAAGCTTTTAATCTGAATGCCTCTAAACAAATGTCATTTCCACTTTTTCTCCTCTTACTGTTTCTATCACTCTTCATTAAAGTCATCCCTTGCCACTGTTAGTACTGTGACAAGAAAGGAATTCTGAAAGTGATTAGCCAACTTGCATTTGATAGATGCAAACTCAAAAGAAAGGTTGTTTTCAGTTTTATTACAGTAGTAGCTAATCATCCATGTCCTAGTTTGTCATTTCTACTTTCCTCAAAATTGTTGATGAAGATATAGCACTAATTTAATTCAACTCTAATAAGTATTGAGGTTAAAATGTTCTTAATGGTTAGACCCATGCTATGAACTCAAATGCTTTTAATTAATTATAATCCCTTTAGTAAAACTTATTACTCTTAGTTCAATTCTAAATAAGTAAGACTTTTAAATTTATTTCTCATATATTTATTCAAATGTGAGAAAATTTAGATGGGGGTGGTACTTAGAAGGAGTGATTTTTTTATTACATCATTTCTTTCAAAGCTGTCTTTCCATGCCTATGTTGGTGCTACTAATAAATTGAAATCTAAATTAAAAAGGAAATATAAGACCTCAGTTATCAGAATTACTTCCTAAACCATAAGTAAATACAGAATAGTCATACATGAGCAGCTACTTAGGATTTTGTGTCCCCCATAAGCAGCCCCCATTTCAATCACTCCATTAACAGTCTTTGAATGTTCTTATTGGTAGAGGCAATGCACATGGGTATTGTATCCCAGAGTTTGTTTAGGTACTTAATAGCAATTTAAAACCCTCAAATAAGATTAATATTGTGTAAGGGTAATGGAAACTGGCAATCTGCCACCAATGGCTTTTGCAAAGTCTAGATCAAGCCAATTGAGAGTTCTAAATGCTGCAATGGAATAAATTTTGAGTACTTTTGCCACCATTGGAACTTATTATTTTCCCCCAAATTAGAAAATGATTGCTGACTTTCAAAATTAACTACAGACCTTAGGTTTCTCATGGAAATATCAGTCATGTATTTATAAAAGGGTAGAAGTGAGCATATCTTGATATGCTCTCCATTTATCATTGATACATAAAAACATATTGAGATATTGTTCATAGAAACAAGATATCCCTATTTAGATCACTTCAGAATAAAGTCTCCAGTCTTTTATGTCTTAAATATGTAAGTCTATGAACAATGAAAACGGTTAACTAGCCTCAATTGCTTCTTTTACTCTAAAACCCTATTGTTAAAACAAGAGCTGGTTAGAACTAATGGCTTACAACCTAGTAAAAGCCAAATTATTGGCTACTTCACAAGTTGAAAAGCCAAAACTAGTTTAAACCATTAAAAATCATCTGCAGCAACAAATTACAAGCCAAGTTTTATGATCTAAAGTCCAGAGCTATTCAATTTAAAAGCTCACTCTCTTACTTTTAAAATTCAGAATTTCAATATCACAACACTGGTGCAATATAGTTTAAGAGAGCTGTGGTATGGTAAAATATACAATTATTTTACTCTAAGGCAAAAATCTATCATTCAAAGAGGATACAGCTTCAAGAAAGTTATAAAGTCCATGTCTTTAAAACACATGACATTGCCACCATCAAGTTCTATTTTACTGTTGTGTCCCCTGAATCTCAGGGAGTATGCCTAGTATTATATTAGTTTTTCAAAATGATTTCTAATTCTCTTTGAGATGCAAATCAAAGAACAAATGATTTCTGAATGGTAAATAAATAAGTAACCACAAATGATTAATAATAAAAATGAAATGATTTTCTCTACTTTTAGTTTTATCTAGTGTTTGATAATGTCAGTTTAAATATCATTGTTCTAAGGTTTCTACCCTAGCAGATCATGTAGTTAGGTTTGCTGCCAATTTCAACAAACTTTTTAAAATAAGTAATTTAAGCCCCCAAAGTTCAATATTGCTGGGATCTGATTTTGAGTTGGAATTAAAGTTTGAATTGGCTCAGTGAGGGATAAAGCTTTTTCCTACTCTTACTAGTCATTTCTTGAAAACCTACTTAAGTGACCACATCTTTTAACTGCTAAAAGACAAATATGAAAATTTCATAAGTATTAAACAAATGCATTTCCAAGTATGGATAAAAAATTCTTTACATATTTGATTATAGTCACTACTATATGTCTGGAACAGTGTTATTCTTTAGGATTATATAACATACTGAAAGAATATTCCATGCCTAACATACAAGGATTTGTTAATTTTTCCCACTGTCCATGGCTTATAGGAAGATCATTTCCTCTGCATATATGCTATTGTGATTTGTTGAGATAGATGTGAATCTTTATCTACACAATACATAGAAAGATCACTTACACATCTAGAAATACATCTTATAACTTGTCTTTTAGTAAATCAAATACACGGTCTAATATATTTTGTGTAATAACTATATGAGTAGACAGGGCAGGTGAATAGGATCATGTGTACTTGCAGTGATTTCTTTAGGACTCAGACAGATAACAACAATAACTTTTTCAGATGAAACAAGGCAATTTGCCAATGTTTAAGCTTCATTTTTTTGTGGTAGTTTAACAAGTCTTTACTCTTATCATCTCTGGGTACCAAAGGGATTATTAAATACTTCAACTCTCAGGAATATGTTCTAAGTCAAAAATAGAAATTACTTAGGAGTGGCTCAGTAATGGAATTCTTTCTGAGAAAAACTGTCCCCTTTATGAGTTCCTAATAATATGAAAGAAGAATTATTGATTTGATAAATTGATTATGAAGAATTGGGCAGATAAATAAATACCTTTGAGTGAAAACAAAATATTGGAATCAATTCTTATTAATACAAAACAGAGAATATTTAGTTTTCAAGCTTTTATTTGTGTTTAGAGTGACTTCCAAAGCTCATGTATTTGAATGTTTTGATCTCTGGTGATTTTAAATGTTTTGTGAAGAATTTAGGAGGTGTGGTCATATTGGAGGAGGTGTATCACTAGGGGTGGGATTTGAGATTACAGAAGTTCATACCAGGCCCAGGTTCCCTATCTCTGCCGCCAACTTGCGGATCAAGGTGTAAACTCTTTGCTCCAGCGCCATGATTGCCTGTCTGCTACCATGCTTCCTGCCATGATGAGTATGGACACACCTCTGAAATTTTAAGTGTGCCCCGATTAAATGTTTCCTTTTATAAATTGCTTTGGTCATAATTATCATAATGTATTTTCAAGGAAATAGGAAAGTAAGTAAGAAAAGGTCTTAGAAGTCACACTTTCTCCTATATTTCAATTTTTTCACCTAGACATGCACAGAAGCCCTTTGGCTTAATGTATTATGATATGACTGAAGCTAAAATGTAAAAATAAAATGCATAAGCATTTAAACACCCTTTAAAATAATGTGGAAAATCAAAGAGAAAATTTTACACAAATTACAAAATATACACAAATACCCTTCTTTAGACTTATGAACAACTTAAATCTCTCTTCAGTAAGAAGCTATTGGTCATTTTTTTTCACAGCAACAGAAAAGACAACTAGAAAAATAACCAAAAAATATTCACAATCATTGGCAAATGTCTCCTGAAGTTCAAAGCACCTCTAGCTGATAGCCACTGCTCTCTAGATATGCAGCTTTTTCTGTAGCTAATCCTTATGGTGATGGATAATGGGAATGAACTCCCTTCACAGTTGAGTTGAATTCTCAATGTACAAGATAGATTTTGCCATTGTAGAATTTTAGAGGTGCCTTTATAATAATTGTACAGTGATAGGATAACTTATAACAGGCCTTATTTTTACCTGGCAATATGATACATTTCCAGGGAAATAATTTCAAAGCAGCTAATGCATTATGTGACTAGCCCTAAGAGGATTTCCTTGTTTATCTTACTCCCCAAGTAAGCCACTTCAATGTAGCATTCAACCTGTACTTTTTTTTCTCCAAAGATTCTTCTTTAAAGTTATGGTTTCTGTATGGAAGTACTCTGGAGATTGAAGTGTTGTAGCATGTCACACATAGTGTAATGATAAACAATTAGTGAGAATATTTTCATAAAGACAGACAGCTCCGTGATGCAAAGAGTGATTCCCTTTCATCCTTGCACTCACAGCATCCATTACATCATTGATTGCATAGGAGATTTTTTTTAACAAAATATGTTAAGTCGATCAAAGAGTCTAGTTTTCTAAGATTACCAATTTTCAGAATACAGGTGAAACTGCAAATTAATTAATTAATGTAGTTATTAGTAAGTATAAACTTTAAGATTAAGCCAGCGGAGTAGCCCGCGGCTTGGCAGAGGAGCAGGTGGCCTTGCCCAAGTGCCTTAACCGGTCGCCTAACTTATCCTGGAGAAAGAGCCCCGGGACCAAGAGTGGCCTATACCACCTGTAACCTAAACTCTGTTAATTACTATAATTTGTTATATTAGGCCAGTAGAATTACCAGAGGCTTGGCATGAGATTCACCTGGGCTCAAGGGGAGTCTGAGAATCTGGAAGTCCAACGGCCTGGGACTGCTTGGACTGAGGGCCTATAAGCCGCCACAG
Source organism: Lophiomys imhausi (assembly GCA_907164525.1). Taxonomy (NCBI): domain Eukaryota; kingdom Metazoa; phylum Chordata; class Mammalia; order Rodentia; family Muridae; genus Lophiomys; species Lophiomys imhausi. Next base: position 433,689 of record CAJQZJ010000237.1, on the reverse strand, counting down.
TCTTTTCCCCAATAATTAAACATACCAAGACCTTTTAATGTTTTAATGCTTAGCCCTTAGCTGGGTAGACTCTCAATTAGCTACTCTAAGTTAACCCGTAACGGATCACCTAATCCCAAACCACCATGTTCCTGTGAGTACCTTCCAGCATTATCCAGAGGTCTGTCTCCTTCTGTGTCTCCCAGTGGAAAAAGAGAGAGTCTATGTGTGTGCCTAGAGTTCCTGTTCTGATCTCAGAAAGTCCCACCTTCCTATACTCTTTCTGCCCAGTTAATTGGCCATAAGTGACTTTTATTAACCAATCAAGAGAATGCCTCAGAAGGGGCAGTAACCAGATCTCAGCATTGAATTCAATGTATCAGAAACAATATTAGACCTTCCCTCAACATACAGGACATGAGTAAAATAACTTTTTTTAATTTATTTTTTATTTCTTCAAGTTACATCTCTATCACATTCCCCCCTTACTTCCCCTACCAGTCCCACCCTGCCACCCTCTTCCCCCACAACCCACCCATACCCTTCCTTTTTTTTAAGTTTAAGGTATATCTTTTTTCCCCTCAACAGCTCCTCCTTTCAGTCCAACAAATGGCTTTCTCTTATAACAATAAATACAATACAAAACAACAGAAATAAATAGGCCACAATTATGAGAGGTATATAGCTTAGCATACATTCCCAATGTCCAGTCCATATGTATTTGGCACCTGACTTTAACATTCTACTATCCAACCATCTCCATGAGTTTAAAGTTCTATATCTAACTCAGCTTTCATTCTAACTTGCATCACAATTTTAAAAACATCTTCTTAGATCCAGAACACCCTCTTGATTCCTAAACAACTCAAAATTTAACTATGAGATTCTAGCTATATATTCTTCAACCACCTCAGTGACCTGGGAGGGATAAATATATCTGGTTATACAGGAAAGTAATCTTAATGTAAAAACAGGAACCAGATATAAGAATGGTAGTCATTCAAAGAGAAAAGTAAAAGTTGGAGGCGGTATACTCTAAAGTGTATCTTTAAAGGCATCTCTGAAATTCTAAAATGGAAAGGTCTGTCTTGTAGATTGAAAACTCAACTGTGAATGGAGTTTATTTCCATTATTGGTCACAGTAAGGATTAAGTTCAGGAAAGGCTGCATGTCTACAGAGCAGTAGCTATCAATCAGAGGTGCTTTGATCTTCAGGAGACATTTGCCAATGTCCATGAATATTTTTGGATTTTGTTCTACTTGGCTTTTCTGCTGCTTATTTAATGGTAAGATCTACTGAGTAATGGTTGAATTTGTTTTCAGCAAATGCCTAAGAATCTCTTCATTTTTCTCATACAATAACTTCCTTGACACATCTGGTAAGTTTCCAAATGGAAGCAGATGCTGAAGCTTTCTAGCTGGAGAGTCACTATTTGTCTGGTTGGTGGTATCGGTGGTAGACTGTAACATCTGCTAGTGTGAATACTTTGTAGGATCAGCTTTGGCAATGTAGAGACTGTATTTCACAATATCTTGTTGATATTTTATACATTAATTTTTCTACTAGGGTATTTAATATTCAGCAATTAATATTTCCGATAATGAAATCACATTTATAGCTTTAGACTTCTGGTTGTTATTTATTTATTTTTATTTAAATTGATGTCTCTTCTGAAAACTATTCATCTTACCAAGTATATTTTGTTAACCATCTCCTCAAATTTTAGTGATCAGAGGTTCATTTTTATAGTATCAAGGTAGAATAACAATTGTTTTCCCAAATTTGTGCCCCATAAGAATTCCAATTCTTCAAGCTGTCAAATGTGCTGATGACTGACTCATTGGTTTAATGCCATTGTGTTTGTCTTGCTTGTCAATCTTCACAAATTACAGCTGCCATTTCTCACTTTTAGAAATATGTCATATTGGAATTTTTAAAGTATCCCTTGAAAGAAACAATGCAATACTAAAAGGTGTGTATATGTATGCATGTACATGTGATGTATGAATATGCCCTCATTTGCACATTTGACCATTATGTTTATACAAAACTCAAAATTCTGGCAGAAATAAATTTATTACACATAGGAGTGGACAAAGTATACTTACAGACAAAATTTTTTAAAATCAATTGATGATAATAGGTGTAATTTGTGTGTGTGTGTGTGTGTGTGTGTGTGTGTGTGTGTGTGTGTGTGTG
>CAJQZJ010000237.1:400906-429159 GCA_907164525.1 Lophiomys imhausi | reverse complement strand
TGTGTGTGTGTGTGTGTGTGTGTGTGTGTGTGTGTGTGTGTGTGTGTCTATGCATCTGTGTGTCTAACCTGAGGAGACAGGAGATATTGAATCAGTAACAAACAAGAGTCACTAATAATCACCATTTGTGGTCTCAACGGGCTGAGGATACAAATTTATTGTGGCCCATTGCAATAATAGTTAAATGCCCTCCTAAATTATCCCTTGAGTGTCAGCACTGAGGAGTTGCTGTTAGAGTTACTCTAGCCTATACAGTGGGTGTTTTGGTTCAGTCTGTCACTCTTATACTTCAGTTTTACTATCTTGCCTTTTATCCTTTTACATGGGTTGAGTTATTTGTATAAACATTTCTGAACCTTTACCCAGTGAGATGGTCAGAAGTGCTTATCTGGCTTCTCATGTTGTGGCTGGAATGAAGATTGTTCATTACAGAGAAGACTGAAGTTCTCCAACACCTGAGACGTGCCAGGGCTTCAGGGCCAACAATACTCTTGGAGTAGGTGCAGTGACAGAGAAAACTGAATAATATTTAAAATAAACTCAGAAAATATGTAAAATAGAGCCATGTCTGGGCAGAATAAAGCATGAACAAAGAGAGTAGGTTTAAAAAGAACAGAAGAGAGAGAGAGAGAAAAAGTCATAGAGTCAAAAGTTCAGGGATTAAAAAGAAGAAATCAGAAGGGAGAATGGCTTTTGAAGAGATAGTGATCTCAAATGATTGACTCAAATAATTTTCTTAAAGCTGAGATTCATATGGAGATTGCCTAATTCTGGTTATGTTAATAGGTCAAGAGACAAGTACAATAGTGAGCCCAGGACCTTTGTCCTCTCAGCTTCCTTTGTTGTTCTGATTCTGACAACATTCTTTACTGAACTACTATCTTGACCAAATAACATTAGTGGACTTCTCTTTGTTTTACTTGACTGGTTTTGCACTGTCTGAATCCATTCACTACTTCAGCTTATAAATTGGATTGATACCTGTCATAAATAAGGCCATTAGCTGATCCATATGTGTGTTTACCCAGATGCCTGCATACCTGCACTTGCTGACTTGGAAATGCAAACCCACACAAGCATGCCCTTCTTAAATTCTTTCCCCACTTCTTCTGGTTCCTTCCTATCTTTTTTCAGCTAACTAACCTGTCTTCCATATGTTTATCGTTATCCTCTGCAGACAAGACAAGCTGCTAATATCTCGCTCTTGTTTTCTAACTTCTATATTAAAGCACAGTAGCTCTTTCTTAAGTGCTATCCATTACACTCACCTGGCTTTATGATATTGACATCTATTAATGTTTTTCTATAATTGCAGCAAGTTTTTTTAAATTACTCATTTTTATAATTTGTGTAGTAAATACTTGATATATTTCTACCATCCAGGTTATGGTATTAAATTCAAAAGACAAACCCTTACCTGCATGGTGTAGATATTTTAAACCTGGAGGATTAAATATGAAAAAAATAATGTCAGAGTAATGTTTTCTAAAATCCTACAACATTATACTCATGGGACAACTTTCCTACCTGTGGCTACCATCAGGCTAACTCTCAGCCTGATGGAATCTAGAACCACCTAGGAGGTGGGTCTCTGGGAATGACTGTAGGGAATTGTCTTTATTGAATTATTTGAAGTAAGAAAACCCATCCACTTTGAGTGGCACCATTTTCTGGCTGGGATTATAAACTATATTAGAGTCAGGGATCTGGGCAGCTGAAAGTATACACTGCTCTTCGTTCTTGATTATAGAGATTTAATGTGACCAGTTGTTTCAGACTATAGTATTGAATTGTGAATCAAAATAAAGCCCTTCTCCCTTAAGCTGCCTTTATCATGGTATTTTATCACAACAAACAAGAAAATAATCGAAGACACTATCAAAATTCCAATAAGAAAGAAAGGATAGTATTCAAAATATTTAATGTCTGTATAGCAAAGAGGCCGCCGATCAGCCATGGAGATCTCTGCACAGATAATTCTAGAAGACCTCTGGTAGGCTAGAAACTAACTTACTCTTTACAGTGTTGTTTGAAGTACAGAGACTTCTTGAGAAAACAGATTCTTCAGGTCTACAGAGATAGGGTGGGAGATGCGAACTTAGCAGTTCATTGTTAGCTATCATGGAAATATTCCAACTATATATACATAGTTTAGCTATACATATATGTTCCATAAGTAAGAAGACATCACCTACAAACATAAATTCTTCATGGATTCCCAGTTCTCAAGTTAAACCCACTGCTGACTTAAAAATTTACTAAGACTCAGATATGTATTGTCCTTATATCAAAGTTCTATTGTCTTTGTGAACAGTAAGTGGTGAATTTGTGTAATATTTTCAAAGTTATTCTACATTATTTCAGAGTCAACGATATTTTTATAATTGGCTTAGAAAATAATTGATGTGTATTTACTCTGCTAGGCGTATATACCGGGGATATGACAGAGAACACAAAGGATAAACTGCCTTCATGGAGCAAATACTTTAGTCTGAAGATTTTGATTCAAAAATTTCAATCTCACAATTATACTTTGTAAACAACTCATATATTATTCAGATTTAATTGTGTATACCATACTCTTCATTGACAGGATTTTATATTCCATTGCTATACCAAGTGTGCTATACATGAGTGTTTATAAGAGTATCAGCCAACAGAGAAAAACAGAAAGAAATGCTATGTTCTGTGAAGGCAGAAAGAAATAAAAATGTCTCCTTCCTGAAAATATTTAAATATTGTTAAAATTATAATGTATTCAAATATAATTATGTTATTATTGTGACTTTAGTTCCAAATAAATTCAACAGTATTTTGTAATATACATTAGTATGTTTAGATTGAGAGGAAAGCAGTATAAGCAAAAACACATTGAGGAATGTTTGTTCATTCTTATTCCCATGGAGACTTCCTTTATCCTAAAATTCTGATCTTTCTTTGGAAGGTCATAAATTTGTCACCTCAAGAAGGTAGTAAAACTGCAGGAATGGAAAGAGTACTCTGGTTTTACTTATGCATGTGTACTGTCAAGCCAATACAGAGAGAAATAACCTAGAGCAAGAAATGTTGGAGGCTACGTACCCCAAGAGTTGAGTTTTGAATTTCATGTGCAGTGCTAGGCAGATGAGCAAGAATCCATGCCAGAGAGTGTTTCATTGCTAACACAATAAGAATGTTCTTGTTTTCCAGGGAAACTGATGGGGTGCCTGGCTGTTAAGTGGTAGGATATTAGGTATCTTCTTCACTAAATTGACTAGCTAGATAAATATAAAGTTCTCAGTTTTCAGAGTATGTATATTTAAAAAAAAACACACCTAATGAAAGGAATCAGCATGAGAGTTGGTATTTCCCCCCAAATATTGAGTAGAGTGGAACCACGAGGTCATAAAAATACACCTATCGACATCATCTGCCGGTTTTTAGAAGTGTGTGCAATGTTAGACAAACTTTGTGAAACAAAGAATGAGTTACAGATGGGACAAATGAAACTGATTCTACAGGCAGTCATGCTGTGTAGTTTTTATTCTCATACCAGTCATGGTAGAATGACTGAGACTCCATATGGAGGCCAGAATCCTAGGGATTTTGCCTCTAAGGTCTATCTGTGGTCCTCCCTTGATAAGTGCTTCAGTTACCTCTCCACTGACAGAACAAAGCAAAGCAAAGTAAAGCAAGACAAAAGACCAAACTTTATATTTCTTGAAAAAAAAGAGCAAATAAATCCTAATGAGTATGCTCTTGAGAAAATATAAAATAAGACAACATCCAAAATTGTGGATCACATAGAGAAAGGAAAAATTCATATTCATATTTAACTTAACAATTAAATCATGAACTTTATGTTAATTTCTTCAGAAGAGTGAGTGGTAAATATTGAGACTGAGGTAGAGGTACTCAGATCTATCAACAACAATAGCAATAATCTTTCCATATTGTATTTAAGAACCTTCTGAAACAGGGTGGTTTCAAAGGTCCAAGGTACAGCCACCAGAAGTGAGCTGTACTCTGCCTCCTGAGCTCTGTTCCTGCCTTCCTGAGGAGGTCAGCTAGGCCCCAGGTACATCCAGGTTAGACTCCTCCCTGCCAACCCCTGGGTCCTCCTGGGAGCATGTCCAGCAGAGATGAACAATGTGCTGTTTTGTGAGCTCCATTGTCAGGCCCAGAGCTCTTCATGCCTTCTGAAGGAGCCCTGCTAGCAACAGTAACATCCAGCAAACACCAGGAACGACCAGATAGCTAAAGGCCAGCATAAGAACACAATCAACCAGAACCAGAGCAATATGGCACCATCAGAGCACAGCTGTCCTACTACAGCAAGCCCTGGGTATGCTAATACATCACAGGAGCATGACTTCAAATCCAATCTTATAAAGATGGTAGAGTCTTTAATGAGGAAATGTATAATTCCCTTAAAGAAATAGAGAAAAATACAAATAGGTGGAGAAAATAAATAAAATGTTCAAGATATGAAAATGGAAATAGAAACATTAAAGAAAACATAAACTGAAAGAATCCTGGAGATGAAAAACCTAGGGATGAGAACAGGAACTATAGATGTGAGCATCAACAGCAAAATACAAGAGATAGAAGAGAGAATCTCAGGTATAGAAGATGCAATAGAATAACTTGATACATTAGTCAAAGAAAATATTAAGTCTGAGAAGTTTCTGACACCAAACATCAAAAAATCTGGAACACTATAAAAAGACCAAACCTAAAAATAATAGAAGTAGAAGAAGGAGAAAATTCCAAACTCCAAGGCCCAGAAAATATTTTCAATGAAATCATAAAAGAAAAATTCCCCTACTTAAAGAAAGAGATGTTTATAAACATACAAGAAGCTATAAAGATACAGAACACTAAATAGATTGGAATAATCATGAAAATCCCCCACCACATAATAGCCAAAACATTAAACATACAGAACAAAAAAAGAATATTAATAACTGCAAGGGAAAAAGGCCAAGTAAAATATAAAGGCAGATGTATCAGAATTATAAACAACTTCTCAACAGAGACTCTAACAGACATAAGGGACTGGGGAGATGCCTTGACTCTAAAAGACAAAAGATTTCATCACTGACTACTATACTTAGCAAAACTTTCAATAATCATAGGTAAACAAAACAAGATATTCCATGAAAACACTAAATTTAAACAAAATCTATGCACAAATACAGCACTGAAGAAGATACTAGAAAGAAAACCCCAACCCAAGGAGGTTAACTACACTCAAGAAAACATAGGAAATGCCTTCACACCAGAAAAACCAAAAGAAGAAACACACACACTACCACAATCAACATCAAAAAAGCAGGAATTAATAATCATTGGTCATTAATATCCCTAAATATTAATGGTTTAATTCCCCATTAAAAAGACACAGGCTAGCACAATGGATGAGAAAACAGGATCCATCATTTTGCTGCATACAAAAAATATACCTCAGCAACAAAGACAGACATTACCTCAAAACGAAGGACTGCAAAAAGCTTTTCCAAGTAAATGGACCCAAGAAGCAAGCCAGGTACCTATTCTAATCAAATAGAAAATCAACCAAAATTAATCAAAAGAGATGGTGAAGGACACTTCATACACATCAAAGAAAATATACACTAAGATGACATCTCAATTACATCTCACACCTGTCAGAATAGCTAAGATCAAAAGCTCATATAACAGTACATGCTGGCGAGGGTGTGGAGAAAGGGGAACCCTCCTCCATTGCTGGTGGGAGTGCAGACTTGTGCAACCGCAACCGCTATGGAGGTCAGTCCTTTGTTTTTTTGTTTTTTTTTTTTTTCCAAAATGTATAAAACCTTAGAAGCTGTATTTGCCAATCATTTGTCAATAGCTCTGCCTCAGGACCCAGCCATACCACTTCTGGGTATACATCCAAATGATTCCTCACCAAATCATAAGGAAGTTTCCTCATCTATGTTCATAGCAGCCTTACTGGTAATACCTGGAAACAACCCATATGTCCCTTAACCAAAGAATGGATTAAAAAACTGTGGTACATCTACACAATGGAATACTACTCAGCTATCAGAAGCAATGAAATTATGCAATTTTCAGCCAAATGAATGGAACTAGAGAAGCTCATTCTGAGTGAGCTAACCCAGACTCAGAAGGATGCACATGACATCTATTCACTTATAATAGGATTTTAGCCATATAGTACAGGATAACTATCCTACAACCAAATCATCAAAGGGACAGGAACATAAAATTTTTTCCTGTCGATGAGACACTTTGCCCTAGTGGTGCTGCCTTGTAGGTTCCCAGTGTATGAGCAGGCTGTTGGCCCTCATATCACTGCTGAAATGGGGCAAGGGACTGTTATGTAGGGACATTTTACTCCAGAAGAGTGTGATGGAAGGGATAGGAGGTAGAGGGTGGGAGGGCAGGACTGGGAGGGGTGGAAAGAGGACACAGCGATGGAGATGTAGCCTTAAGTAATAAATAAATACTTTAAAAATTAAAAAAAATTAAAAAGACATTATAAAAAGATAACATCTCAATTCTGAACAGCTATGTCTCAAATTCAAAAGTGCTCACATTCACAAAAGAAACATTACTAAAGCTTAAATCACATATCGAATCCCAAACATTAATAGTAGGAGACTTCAACACCCCACTCTCACCAATGGAGAGGTAATTGAGACATAAACTCAGCAGAGAAATAATGAAACTAGAACTTGTTATGAATCAAATGGACCTAACAGATATCTACAGAACATTTCAACCAAGCACAAATGAATATACCTTCTTCTCAGCACCTCATGGAAGCTTCTCCAAAACTGACCACATAGTCGATCACAAAGCAAGTCTCAACAGACACAAAAATTTGAAATAACCTCCTGCCTCTTATCATATCACCATGGATTAAAGCTGGACTTCAACAACAGAAAACCTAAAAACTCAAGGCAAATGAACAACTGTATACTAAATAATCAAGGGGTCAGGGAAGAAATAGAGAAAGAAATTAAAGAGTTTCTAGAATTCAGTAAAAATAAAGGCAAATGTACCCAAACTTAAGGAACCCAATGAAAGCAGTGCTAAGAGGAAAGTTATTAGCACTAAGTGCCCTCATAAAGAAATTAGAGAGGGGCTGGAGAGATGGTTCAGCGGTTAAGAGCACTGTTGGTCTTTCAGAGATCATGAGTTCAATTCCCAGCAACCACATAGTGGCTTATGACAAACCACAATGTGATCCAATGCCCTCTTCTGGCTGCAGGTGCAGATAGAGCAGTCATACACATAAAATAAATAAATAAATCTTAAAAAAAAAGAAATTAGAGAGATCCCATAATAGGCACTTAACAGCACACCTGAAAGATCTAGAACAAAAAGAAGCAAATACACCCAAGAGGAATAATGGAAGGAAATAACCAAACTGAGGTCTGAAATCAACAAATTAGAAACAAAGAAAACAATAGAAAGAATCAATGAAATCAAGAGCTGGTTCTTTGAGAAAATCAACAAGATAGACTAAGAGCCAAACTAACTAAAAGGCAGAGAGGCAGTATCCAAATTAACAAAACCAGAAATGAAAAGAGAGAAATAACTACAGGCACTGAGGAAGTCCAAAGAATCAAAGGTCTTACTTCAAAAGCCTGTGCTCCACAAAACTGGAAAATCTAAAAGAAATGGTTGGTTTTTTATTTTAATTTTTTGATAGATTCCACTTACTAAAGCTAAATCAACAGCAGGTAAACAATTTAAGTAGTACTATAATCCCTAAGGAAATAGAAGTAGTCATTAAATTTCCCAATCAATTAAAAAAAAAAAGCCCAGGGCCTAATAATTTTAGTACAGAATTTTACCAGATTTTATAGAAGAGCTAATACCAATACTCTTCAAACTATTCCACAAAATAAAAACAGAAAGAACACTGCCAAACCCATTCTATGAGGCCACAGTCACACTGATACCTAAAACTCACAAAGACCCAACAGAGAAAGAGAATTTTAGGCCAATTTCCCTTATGAACATATATGCAAAAATACTCAATGAAATACTCACAAACCAAATCCAAGAACACATCAAAAACCTCATCCACCATCATTAAGTAGGCTTTATCCTAGGGACACAGGGATGGTTCAATATACAAAAATCCTTCAATATAATCCACCATGTAAACAAACTGAAAGAGAAAATTATATAAGCATCTCATTAGATGCTGAAAAAGCCTTTAATAAAACCCAACACCCCTTCATGTTAAAGTCTTGGAGAGATCAGGGACACACACAAGACACATACCTAAACACAATAAATGCAATATACAGCAAGCCCATAGCCAATATCAAATTAAATGGAAAGAAACCTAAAGAAATTCCACTGAAATCAGGGCAAGACAAGGCTTGCCCACTCTTCTTATACCCATTCAATATAGTACTTAAAATCCTAGCATGAGCAATAAGACAACTAAAAGAGATCAAGGAGATACAAATTGGAAAGGAAGAAGTCAAAGAATTACTATTTGCAGATGATATGATAGTATACATAAGTGACCCCAAGAGTTTTACCAGAAAACTCCTACATCTAAAGAACACCTTTGAGCAAAGTGGCTGAATACAAAATCAACTTTTAAAAAGTCAGTAGTCCTCCTTTTACAAATGATCAATGGGATAAGAAAGAAATTAGAAGGGTGGGGTGCTGATGGGGTGGAGTCTGGAGGTTGAGAGGAAGAAGAAGCGAGAGGGGAGGCCGTGGCTGGGATGTAAATTAAATAAATTAATTTTCAAAAACAGGGTGGTTTCAAAAGCTTATCGAGTTTTGTTAAGAATAAAATTACTTCATGATGGAAAGTATTTTTCCCCAAATGTAAATATGCTGATTCCATTAAGGGAAGAATCTCATATTATATTGAAAGTGGCCTGAATACCTGTAATCTTTATTCTTGGTAGGTAGAGGCAGGAGAGTCAACAGTGTAAGGTCAGTCTCAACTGCATAGTTTAAGTCCAACACAGGCTCCAAGAGACTCTGCCTCAATGAAACTAAATAAAGACAATGAACATCAAATTGTCATTGTAAACAGTATTGTGATTCTCTTACAACTTGAACTTATGAAAGAGCACTATTTCATCCCATGGTGTATCAGCATCACTACAGATTTTCAGAGATTAGTAACTATTATATCATTAATCAGTCATACTATAAAAGATGGCTGGAGAACCTCTAAGCAGAGGCTCAGGTTTAATGCACTTTTCCTGTAAAAAGAATCACCTGCAATGTTATCTATATGTTCCAAAAGGTTTGTTATTTAATTGATGAAAGAAAAGAAATTTTATAGAAAGCAGAAACACTGATGACTTAATGATTAACCTAATACATTAACTTGATTGACTTAATAAAACCTAGTCTTTGATTTCAGTAGGGCAAGACATAAAAGATTTTGCATGTATTCTCAGAACTCTGATTACTGAGAAACTTACACATTGTAGTCTGATATGTCATTTAGATTTAGGAGAGTAAATCTGAAGACAAGCAAGATGTGATCAAGAACCCTAAAACTCATATGCTCCAATACAGACAGCAGAAAAATGAATCTGTCATCCAATTAGGCTTTTTTATTCCTTAGTGTTTTTGCTATTATCAGTTTTTGAAAGATATTCCTTTGTTTTTTGTTTTTTTTTCCAAAATGTATAAAACCTTAGAAGCTGTATTTGCCAATCATTTGTCAACAATATGGTCCTAATTATAAGGCTCTTTCTTATTTAAACAAATTCCAGACTCTGAGGTTAACAGCATGTTATCTGCCTCTAGCCCGAATACCTGGACCTCTCCAGGTTATTAACTTTTACTTGTATGTAATGGGGAACTTTAAACTCATAATAATTTTGTTACCTGAAATCCTGTACAAAATGCACATGTCTATAGATGTGATACTATGTCATCTTTGCCTCATCAGCTTTATAATAATGTGAACTTCATAGCCAATTCAATGGGAAAAGTGTTGTATGAGTTATAATTAAGAGATCTGAAAAATTTAGATGAACATTTCAATGGTGAAATTTCATGTCTAACTCTGTAGTTGATTAAATTTGAATTTGATTACTTTGGTTACTATTTGGTTCAATTGGACTCAGTTATTATGCAATTCTTATGCTAAGTCTCTCTTTGAAAGAAAAACTTAGAGTCAAAATTTCCCAATCATGGCATTGTTTAGCTCATATCCCAAACTCATGTCTAAATTCATGAAAACATATTATCCTATTTTTCTGAATATAATCAATAATAACCATTTAAAATGGTGGCTTAATAAATTTTTAAAAGTTAATTTTTCAAGCCTGTATTTTTAGAAGATTTCTGTATACTGATCATATTTAAAGCTGATTTTTGTTCTAGTTTTCTTCTGCACTTGTTTCTCTGTGTCATGGTACCTTTTGTATCAATAATAGACACAAAGTTCAATGAAAATATCTTTTGGCATTATTGAAATTGGTTTCATCATGGCTGTTTGGACATTTTGAAGCTAATGCAGACCTAATCATGCTTCTTGGCTTGATTTGTCACTGTCTTCCACATCTGTGCGTGGCAGAAATGTAATATTGCTACTATGCCAAGTGTCATCCTTAGTCGAGGACAACCTCAAATGCAATACTTTGCTATTTACTGAAAATAAGAATCACTCTCGGAAATGATCTCAGTTAATCTGGGATTAAATTAAACCATTCAACTATTCCAGTTCAGTTGTTATATTGATACATGTCTAAATGAAGGAGGGTAAATAGGTAAATAATGAAATGACCTTTACAATTTTTTCCTTCAGAATACTGAGAAAATATAGTCATATTAGGAAACATTTTAATATAAAAGTGCTGGATAATTAGGAGGGATATGTGGCACAAAGATATTTTAGCTCTTACATTTTTTATCACATTGAGGCTATTTTTTTCTTTTCCACTTTTATTATTAACCTTTTTACGGAAAATTGGCTTACGAAGAATTTATGAATTAATAAGTCTATTATAATGATGAACGATAATTACCATTTAAATCCCTACTCATTCATCAGCTTCTCCATTGCATGTCAGGTGACATGAGAGTGTATGATTACTTGTCTGGTGAGTATTTTTCAACTGATTGTTATACTTCCTTGAACTTTCGAGCCTCATCCCATATTTTTAAAAGAATGATAAAATGTAGTTAAGTAGTTTGACGAAGAAATTACAGATCATGCTATAAATAACAGATGAACAAGTGACTTCAATATTTTCAGAATATTCTCCTTAGGTTCAAGTGACAAATGTAGAGTACCCAGATGTGTCAAATGAAAAGTTCATAGTCAGTTTCGAGGACTGTAGGATTGGTGAAGTTACAGTAGCTGAACTAGTCACCACACAATGTCAAAGTGTCAGAAGTTCATCATTCAACATGTCAGAGACCTTGAGAATAGGAGTCACTGGTTGCCATGTGGCTCCCCACAGAGGGGTGCCTAGTCTTTATGCCCCATGCACACTAGCAGGCAGTTTCAGCACACAGTGTGATCAGGTATGTTTTAGGGGACAGGTGAGGAGTTGGTTGAAGTTCTCATTACGGGAATCAAAGTGGCAGAATATTTCCATATCTACAGGCTGCATATGGTTCCCTTCCCTGATGGCACTTTAATCAAAGTGTTCCAAAAATGCATATGCTATGTTAAAATATTAAATATTTTGTCTACTGATCATTCACTGATAATGCAAGGATTTCCAAAGCATGTGTACATGAATTCTGCATATTTCATTTCAGGTTCAAATTAAGCACTTTTTGTTGTTGCTTTCCTGTTTACATTTTTATTTTTTCCCACAAATAACATAGGGACTCAATAGAATATAAATTCTGGATCCTTATAATGACTTCCCCACTTCCCCACCTTAAACTTCCCATAACAAAAAGGGATGCTAAGTGATGTTAATCATTGAATGTTCAAATAAGGACTAAGTCTGTGTTTTCTGACTAAAGATAATAACTGTCTTAGAACATAGATTCTTAATAAGACCAGCAATCATCTTAGACAATGAGAATCTTCTTTCTGACAAGCCCTCTTTTAAAATTTCTCGTGCATGGGATAATTTATAATCCATTTTACAATATAAAGTCTTTGTAATCAGACAAGAAATTGAATATTTGTACTTACTTTCTCCTAGACAATGATTGGAGCTATGTATTTTTGGAGGGAAGGGACGCCAATTCAACAGCTATGATCATCCCTAAAGGAGTTCTTAAGTTTCACTGTGAATTAAAGTTATGTAGAGGACAACTGGTACCCACCACCAGTTACCCTGATTTAGTAAATCTGAAAAGGCCATATATGATAGTAATTTTTACTCGATCTTAGGAATACTTACTTCTAAACAATAATACAATATATTACCATATAGCTGTATAAAAGGCATTAATATATTATCATGGTTTTGGATGGTGGGGTTTGGATGTAAATGCAATGGTAAAGCATTAAAAATTACTACCAAGACTTTTGGATGTTTCAGGAAAATACATGTCTTTCCCTTTTATATCTTCTTAAAGCTATCTGTATTTCTGGGTGTAATGGGAATTAGTTTTCTTTAGTGAAATAGTAAGGGCTTCTGAAATACAGACTCTTAAGGCGCATGTGGATCAGCCTGGCATCTGGCAGCACATCATCTTGGACAACCATTGAGAAGGCACTCTGAAAGCCTGGGAAACTGAAAAGAGCATATGGCTTGGCATTGCTTAGACATTAGAAATGTCTGAGCTGAAATGGGCAGAGCCCAGCTAAAGCCACAGCTCTGGCTTGGGATCAGTTTGAGGCATGCAGCATATAATCAGATATATTTATCCCTCTCAGGTCTCTGAGGTGGTTGAAGACTAGATAGCGAGAGTCTCATAGTTAAATTTTGAGCTGTTTAGGAATCAAGAGGGTGTTCTGGATTTAAGAAGATGTTTTTAAAATTGTGATGCAAGTTAGTATGAAAGCTGAGTTAGATATAGAACTTTAAACTCATGGAGATGGTTAGATAGTAGAATGTTAAAGTCAGGTGCCAAATACATATGGACTGGACATTGGGAATGTATGCTAAGCTAATGTATGCTAATGTAAGAATAATTTATTTTTTATTTCTTCAAGTTACATATCAATCACAGTCCCCTCCCTACTCCCCCCTCCAGTCCCATCCTCTTCCCTTTTTTTTTTAAGTTTAAGGTATATCTTCCCCCCCCTCAACAGCTCCCCCTGTAACAATAAATACAATACAAAACAACAGAAATAATTAGGCCACAATTATGAGAATTATATGGAAAAAAAGAGCTTTGTTAAGGGGTGTGTCTGTAATGCCACAGCTCTGAGACACATAGAGAAAGCACCAGGTGGAGGCAGCATGGCCAAGGATCCCAGTTACCACAGGAGCCGCCAAAGAGCACAATAAAGGGACAAACCCTTTGAAAAACCTCAAGAATCGCACCCTTTTTATGCCAGAGAACCCCATGTGAATGAGGAGCCCCAATGGAGAATAGAGATAGAGTCACTACAGGTGATAGACACCCCAGACCTGTAAGCTGTATGAGGGGGACCCAGCCCTCAAGAGAGACAGCCAGGCTGAAAGGGAAGCATAGGTGTGAAGACACACCAGCTGCTTGCACTGAGGTCATGCTGACAGAAAAAGCCCCCTAAAGGGGCTCTGGTCATGAGCCAGCCCAAGAAGGCCATGAAAAGCCTCAAAGACAGAAGATGGCCATAGAAACAGTGTGGCCTAAAGTACGATAGCAAGGCAGGCATAGACTGTGAGGAGCCTGGAGAGATAGAACTTGCGGCTCTGAGAGACTGCAGAGATTGAGCTCTGTTGAGGAAACCAGGAACCCTCTATAGGCTTTGAAGCCAAGGCAAGGTGGAGAAACCAAAGACTAGGCCACACTATGCAACAGCTGCCCTGAGGGCATTCAGCTAGCTCAGACAGATAGAGGAGACCTTGGAAGTGATAGTCTCAGCTGCCTGAACCTGGTCCCAGGCTGTGCAGTTGAAGCAGGCTGGCTAGTGAGTTACTCTAGGCCTTGAGCTTGAGGAAAAAGCTTCACACTTAAGGTAAAATAGGACTGCCATGACTATGCCAGAGGCTGACTGCTGATTACTATTTGAGGTGTGCCAGCAGATAGAAGGCTGACCAAGTTGCCCTCATGGACCTGTGCTAGAGAATCTTCATAGCTTTTCAAAAGGTTAAAGTAGGATTGTTTAGGAGTTATTAAGTGTTAGGTGTTTTATGTTATAGGTTATAGGTATTTATTAGGTGTTAATAAATATAGGATAATAAAATTTTGGCCTTTTGATAGCAGCTGTCACTAACTGTTTAGGATAATTAAAAAATGGAAACTAATAGTCATTCAAACATGTCATTTTGTTAGATATTTTAGTTTTTTAAAACAACACTCTTTACTATGTAAAATAAGATATTCATTGGTTCTCAGGCCCATAACATGTTTGAGGGACCATTAGTCAACCTCCATTTGAAGATGATACTTGTAAGAACACAGTTTGCAAAATACTGATTAGAAAAAGAAAATAACTAGTGATATATGCTGTTTTATTGTAACATATATTGAGCATGATCAAATAAGACTGTATTTTGTGATAGAATAATTGTACTGAATAGCTATAATTCATGATTCTCAATATTTTCTCATTGAAACCAACCAAAGAATTTTAAGCAAAATAAAACCACTTATAGTCCAGCTTCCTCTTCATCCAACTACCTTAGAAGTAGTGGGGTTGTAACTGGAGTTTCCAGTGTATTTGAAATTTCTACTCTTGATTCCCATGATGTCTAGTTGAGAACTACTGGCACAAGGACATACAGATTAGCACTCCAAAAACCTTCAGGTGTAAGAAGTACAAAAGTTAACTGGATCCCTTGTTGAGTTCATATGGGATCAAATAATTCAAGAAACAAACTTTTTAAATGAAATAATAACTTTTAAGAATCATTATTTCTTCTAACTCCTATCCCTTCCATCCCACTCCTCTTGAGTGGAGTGTTGTCCTGAGGATGGGAGGGCAGGACTGGGAGGGGTGGAATGATGACACTGTGATGGAGATGTAACCTGAAGTAACAAATATATATATTAAAAGAAATAAAAATAAAAACAGGATCCATCTTTTAAAAAATCATTATTTCTTAAATTACACTCATAAGTATGTTTTTCTATCTGTGCATACAGAAGAAGTGTGATTCTCTAGAGCTGCAGTTGTGAGGATAATGAACTACTAGGTATGGATGGTGAGAACTGGACTCTGATCCTCTGAAACAGTTGAGCATGTTCTTTATCACTGAACCATTTCCCCAGCCCACAGATAATCATCATATTCTATCTTATTTGAGATCCACATTCTACCTACGTTTTGCATGTGTAAATGCACCTAATAGTATCTTTCTCTTTTAAAATATTTATTTATTACTTCAGATTACATCTCCATCACAGTGCCCTCTTCCCACACCTACCACTCCTGCCCTCCCACCCTCTACCCCCTATCCCTTTCATTCCACTCCTCTGGAGTGGAGTGTCCCTATATAACAGTCCCCTGCCTCAGTTCCTCAGTCATATGAGGGGCAAGAGCCTCCTCATACACTTGGGGCCTACAAGGACATACCACTAAGCAAAGTATCTTTCTTAATATTGTCTTTTAAAGTTAAAACCTATTGGTTAAACAAATTAATAGTAATATTTGATGTCCAGTCTCTTTGTGCTCAGCTATTTAAATGTCCTAATAACTTTGTAGTCAGAAGCTGAACTTTGGGTGAGAAAGTTCAGGGCTTTACTGAAGTCCTGGCTGTGGGGATGAACCATCTTAGCCATTTTGGAGTTATTGTGAATGCTGATTGTTGAGGAAACAACTATTGATGTAGTCTGTGAAATTGGATCATCTGGGTTACTTGTCTTCTTTGGTGTCTGATCCCTTTTCTTCCGAAGTTTCCGTTGTCCAGTTGTCCCCAGACTCCTTAAATGGATTCTTTTAATCTCCTAGAAAGATAAGAACAGAATCCTGCCCTAATCCTAACACAGGGGTGCTACTTTTTTGGCAGGTAATATCTTTCCTAGAACAAATTGGGTTATTTGACAATATAAAAAGTATTATCTTTCAATTGAGATTGAAAAAAGTCTTTTGATATTTTGGAACTAAACATACCTTTAAGTGTATGTATTTTGAAGTCACAAAGTACAATTCACTTTGAATTTCAGCATGTCTTTTGCAAGCAGCTTTTAAACTTAAATTATTATAAATCCTATGTGTCTACCTCTGCTTCACAAGTATTAGAATCAAAGGTGTGTGCCCCTCAATTGTTGGGATTAAAGGTGTGAACCACCATCCTGGATCTAAGTTTTTCTATATTTGTAGCTTTCTCTGTGTTAGCCTGGCCTTGAATTCAGAGATCTGCATGTTTCTTTCTCCAATATGTTGGGATTAAAGGTGCATGCCTTTCAAATGTTGGGATTAAAGGTGTGAACCATCACCACCCTGTTCATTGTAACTCTAAAATTTGGAAGACAACTAACTCTATAGTGATCTGTCTGTCTCTGCTGAAATTAAAGACAGAAGCTAACACCGCCCTGTTCAAATATTTTATCTAAGCTCCAAATTACTTCAAATCTTAGAGATTTAGAAAACCAGCTTTATCTGTAGTAACTCTTTATTTATTTATGACATTTTAAATCTCTTAACTTCATTTTTAATAATAAACAGAGAAAATAATCTTTATGTGTAGAAGAAAACTTATAAGCTGATATCCAAGAATAAGTGAAATATGTGGCAAACTGAAGTCTATCTAACATTATAAAGTGGAAATGAGATCATTTTTCCTTTCATGCCAGTAAGGCAAGCATGCCTTTGGTAAATTACCATTTGAAAATCTTATTGTTTTATTATTTTTTTTAATGCTTGCTTACCCTATTTTAAAACTTGATTTATTTTTTCAAGTTACCCCTCGAACACAATCTCCTCCTTTCTGCCCTCCCATTCTCTCCCTCCTCCCTCCCTATTTCTCTTCTTAGTCCTCAGTACTGATAGAAAATTAAGATTATATTTGGTTACATTGGAAGAGATCTTTGTATGTTGATACAAAATTAAAGTTAACTCTTTTTAAGGTATTGTAGCTAGGTATTGCTTTAAAATGCAATGTGAAGTTTTGGCCTTTTGATAGCAACTGTGACAAACTGTTTAAGATAGTTAAGAAATGCAAACTTTTAGTCATTAAAACTTTTCATTTTGTTAGGTACTGGTGTAGTGTATCACAGATGTTTTCTAAGTTAATCAGAAATCAAGTTGCTAAGAGACAAGCAGCATTTGATTATCCAAATATACAGAGGTGGTCTTCAAAAACCTCAAAAGATCTGTACAGTATGGCATTCAAAGATGTTTTCTTAACTTAAATTTTTTTGATATTGAGACATGTCAGCTGTTAACAGTTCTCCCCATTCTACTCCAAGTAGATGATGAACATAAAAGAATCTCCATTTGGAGATGGTTGCATTAGTGGCAAGCTTATCACTGGGCAAGAGAAAGCCCTTACTTGAACTGTAGACAGAATGCTGTCTGAGAAGGACAAAACTTGGAATTCCGTAAAACAACAGCCTAGCTCTGGCTCTGCCAAGACAGGGTAAACAAGTCCATCATAATTCCTGCTTTACAATTAATGTCTGTCAGAAATACTGGGCCAAAAGGCTGAAGATAGATGCTCTAATGTATTGAGGGAAATTGGGGACTGCCCAACAGCCAGTTGTCTGTCATTTCTTACTTTTGGAAGCTGATGGCTCTGTTCTTTCTCTTTATTCATATATATTTTTCCTTCTCAGGTCCCTGATGTTGTTGAAGACAAGATTATAGTCTCATAGTAAAATTTTAAGCTTTTTAGTAATTAAAAGGAATTTCTAGGTCTAAGAAGATGTTTTTAAGTTGGTAAAACAAGTTAGGATGGAAACTGAATTAGGTATAGAACTTTAAACTCGCTGTGATAGATAAATAATAGAATATTAATATCTATTGCCTAATTGTTCTTATTGTTTTTATTGTATTTATTGTTATAAGAAAAGGAGCCATTTATTGGACTAAAAAGTGGAGCTGTTGGGAGGAAAAGGTACACCTCAAATTTAAAAAAAACAAAGCGATAGGAGGATGGGGGTAAGAGGGTAAGAGGGTGCGGAGGGGGCAGAGGGAGGGGAATATGATTAAGATGTAACTTGAAAAACTAAGTAAGTGTTGAAAAAAAGTTAAAACCTATTATGCTTCAAGAAGATGTATTGCAGATTTAATAAATTATTTAACTTGATTTTACTTTTATTTTATGTATATAAGTATTTTAACTGAATGTGTTTATTTGTATAATGTGTGTGCCTGATGCTCAAAGAGACTAAAAAAATGTGTCTGATCTCTTGGAGCTGGTAAAGATAGTTGTGACCAACCATGTGGGTGCTAGAAACCACTACTGAAATAATACCATGAAGCGTGTAGAATAACCAATATCAGATTGGATTTAAGGCTCATTTCATAAAATAGAACTCATCCCTGAAACTGTTCAGGTGGCCAAGAACCACCTAATCAAATAGGCCTGGGATCTAGGGGAAAATAAAAAAAAAAAAACAAACTGAAGGAATGCAGCCATAAAACGACTCATAAAGAGATTCTGCTAAATTCATAGATCTGTGTCTGCTCAGCCATCATCAGAGGAGTTTTCAACTGCAATACACAGGAGCAAATACAGAGACCCACAGCTGGTCAATATGTAGAGAGTGAGAGACCTTGGAACACTTACTCTTAAATGAGAAGTCTCTCCAGCAAATCTCTCCCATTGGTCTCAGAGAACACTGTGGAAGAGGAGGTAGAAAGAGTGTAACAGTCAGACGGGATGAAAATACCAAAGAAACAAGGCACCCTGAAAACCAGGACTGGCACACACAAACTCACAGAGACTGTGGCAGCATGCACAGGGCCTGCACAGAACAATGCTAGAAGGAGTCCCAGCACTGAGAGGAGAAGTGGACACATGCCCCAATTCCAAACTCAGAAGCTATGTTCTATTGATGAACAAATGAGAAGTCAGTTCTAGCCAATACAGTCTTCCTGGGGATTACAAACCATTCTTAAGTACAGGCCACATGGTCAGCAGTAGATGGTCAAAACAAAACTAATTCAGTGGCATCTTTGGATGTTCTTTGACCCATAAGGTTTTGACAGGACATTTTTTTAACCTTACATATCGTTTGTGTATATATTACGGTTTCTAGTTTTGTGTTCCTAGGTATTCCTGTGCATATGAACATGTGTATCTTGTGCTTTTCCTTTGACTGTTTTTCTTCTGTATGTATGTTGTGCCCTATTCTGATTTATTTATTTTTGACTTATAATATTTTACTATTATTCATTAACTTATTTGTTTTCTTTTTTTTCCTTTATTTTTTTATTTCTTCAAGTTACATCTCAATCACAGTCCCCTCCCTATTCCCCCCTAAATTCCCACCCACCCACACTCAACCCCCCATCCTCTTCCCTTTGTTTTTCTTTTAAGTTTAAGGTATATCTTATTTCCCTCTACAGTTTCCCCTTTCAGTCCAACAAATGGCTCTTTCTCTTATAATAATAAATACAATACAAAACAACAGAGGTAATTAGGCCACAGTTATGAGGGTTATATGGTTTAGCATACACACCAATGACCAGTCCATATGTATTTGGTACCTGACTTTAACATTCTACTATCTAACCATCTCCATGAGTTTAAAGTTCTATATCTGACTCAACATTCCTACTAACTTGCAACACAATTTTAAAAGTATCTTCTTAGATCTATAACACTCTCTTGACTACTAAACAACTCAAAATTTAATTATGAGACTCTAGCTATTGTTCTTCAACCACCTCAGAGACCTGAGAGGGATAAATATATCTGATTTTATAGGAAGTACAGGGCCTGCAGCTTCCCATACTAAGAAACGACATACCAGTGGCTGCCTGGACAGTTCCTATTTTCTCTCCATACATTACAACATCATTTGGCGCCATTTCTCTGACAGACATTGATTATAGAGCAGGGGTTATGAAGGACTTGCCTACCCTGTCTTGGCATAGCTAGGCTGTTGACTTACCTGCTTCCAGGTTTTGTCCTTTTTGGACAGCATTCTGTCTACAGTGGAGCAAGGGGCTTTTCCTACCAAGAGATAGGCTTGCGACTAATTCAATCATCTCCCACTGGAGATTCTTCGATGCTCATCTTCTACTTGGGGTAGAATAGGGGGTGCTGTCAGGAGTTGATATGTCTTGATATAAAAAAAATCTAAAGTTAAGGAAACATCTTTGAATGCCATATTCTGAAGATCTCTTGAGGTTTTTGAAGAGGCCCTATTTATCTCTTATATTAGAGTAAGGAGATGTTGCTTGTCTCTTAGCAGCTTCATTTCTGAATAACTTAGAAAATAACTATAATAGGCTGTCATAGTACCTAACAGAATGACCTGCTTGCATAAACATTAGTTTGCATTTCTTAATTATCCTAAACAGTTTATGACAATTAGTAATAAAAGGCCGAAACATCACATTTCATTTTTTTTCTTTACCTCCTAACACTTCCAACCCATTTCTCTGGGGTGGGGTGTCCTTATATAACATCCCTCATCTCAATTGAGAGGTCGTATGAGGGCCAAGAGCCTCCTCATTCATTGGGGGTCCATGAAGCAGTACCATCATGAAAAGTGTCTTGTTGCCTGGGAGAGAGTAATAAAAAACAAACAAACCAATAAGCAGACAAATAAATAAAAAAGATTAAAAAATTGAAAAAATATAAAAAATATATACAAATAAAAAATAAAAATAAAATAAAAAGTCTATGTCCAAGTTCTTTTTGGTGTGTTAGTTGTAGTATCGATACTTTCTACTATATAGCTGAAATCCTACTATAAGTGACTCTGGGTTAGCTCACTCAGGATGAGCTTTTCGATTTCCATCCATTTAGCTGCAAAATGCATAATTTCATTGTTCCTGATAGCTGCATAATATTCCATTGTGTAGATGTAGCACAGTTTTTTAACCCATTCTTTGGTTGAGGGACATCTGGATTGTTTCCAGTTTCTAGCTATTACAAATAAGGCTGCTATAAACATAGATGAGGAAACATCCTTATGATTCCGTGAAGAGGCATTTCGGTTTATACCCAGAAGTGGTATGGATGGGTTCTATGGATGGGTTCTGTGGCAGAGCTATTCCAAGTTTTCTAAGATATCACCAGACTGACCTCCATAGTGGTTGCACAAGCTTGCATTCCCACCAGCAATGGAGTAGGGTACCCCTTTCTCCACACCCTCGCCAGCATGTGCTGTCATTTGAGCTTTTGCTCTTAGCCATTCTGACAGGTCTAAGATGGAATCTCAGAGTTGTCTTGAGTTGCATTTCTCTGATGATTAAAGATGTTGAGCATTTCTTCAAGTGTCTCTCAGCCATTAGGGATTCCTCCTTTGTGAATTCTCTATTTAGCTCTGTCCTCCATTTTTTGATTGGATTATTTGGTTTCTTGGCATTTAATTTCTTGAGTTCTTTGTAGATTTTAGATATTAGCCCTCTGTCAAATGTGGGTTTGGTGAAGATTTTCTCCCAGTCTGTAGGCTGCCATTTTGTTCGAATGACAGTGTCTTTTGCCTTACAGAAGCTTTTCAGTTTAAAGAGGTCTAATTTATTGATTGTTGATCTCAAGTCCTTAGTTGTTGGTGTTCTGTTCAGGAAGTTGTCGCCTGTACCAATGAGTTCGAGGGTTTCTCCCACTTTTTCTTCTAGTAGATTTAGTGTGACCGGCCTTATGTTAATAAGGTCTTTGATCCACTTGGACTTAAGTTTTGTACAAGGTGATAAGTATGGGTCTAATTTCATTCTTTTACAAGTGGACATCCAGTTGGACCAACACCATTTGTTGAAGATGCTCTCCTTCCATTCTTCCCTTTTGGCTTCTTTGTCAAAATTAGGTGGCCATAAGTGTGTGAGTCTATTTCTGGATCTTCAATTCGATTCCATTGACCTACTGGTCTGTTTCTATACCAATAACATGCTGTTTTTACACCTATTGCTCTGAAGTACAGCTTGAAATCAGGGATGGTGATACCTCCAGATGTTTTTTTTTTTGTTGCTGTTGTTTTTCTTTTTGGTACAGGATTGATTTAGCTATTCTGGGCTTTTTGTTGTTCCATATGAAATTGAGAATAGCTCTTTCCAGGTCTATAAAAAATTGTGTTGGTATTGAGATAGGAATTGCATTGAATCTATATATTGCTTTTGGTAGGATGGCCATTTTTATTATGTTGATCCTACCTATCCATGAGCATGGGAGGTCCTTCCATCTTCTAAAGCCTCTTCCATTTCTTTCTTCAAGGGATTGAAGTTCTTGTTGTACAGGTCCTTTACTTGCTTGGTTAGAGTTACCTCCAGGTATTTTATGTCGTTTGTGGCTATTGTGAAGGGGGTTGTTTCCCTTATTTCTTTCTAAGCCCATTTGTTTGTTGTATAAAGAAGGACTTCTGATTTTTTTGAATTAATTTTTTTTAATTAAATACTTTATTTTTTTTCTTCAAGTTACATCTCAGTAACAAACCCCTCCCTATTCCCCCTTCCTATCCCGCCCTTCCACCTCTTCCCTCCAGAAGTTTCCCCTTTCAGTCCAACAGCTGGTTCCTTCTCTTATAACAGTAAGTATTATACAAAACAATAGATATAAATATGCCACATTTATGAGAGTAAATTGGCCAAGTATACCTTCCCAATGTTCAGTTTATACCTATTTGGCCCCTGACTTTAACATTCTACTATCTACCCAACTCCATGAGTTTAAAGGTCTATATGTGACTCAACATTCATACTATCTTGCAACACACTTTTAAGAGTATCTTCTTAGATCTATAACACCCTCTTGATTCCTAAACAGTTCAAAATTTAACTATAAGATTCTATCTGTCTATCCTTCAACCACCTAAGAGACCTGAGAGGGATAAATATATTTGCTTATATAGGAAGTGCAGAGCCTGCAGCTTCCAAAACTAAGAAAGAACATACCAATAACTGCCTGGACAGTTCCCATTTTCTCTCCATACATTCCAGCATCAATCTTCAGCCTTTGGGTCCTATTTCTCTGACAGACATTTGTTGTAGAGCAGGGATTATGAAGGACTTACCTACCCTGTCTTGGCAGAGTTAGGCTGTCGACTTCCCTGCTACCAAGTTTTGTCCTTTTTGGACAGCAGTCTGTCTGCAGTTGGTGCAAGGGGTTTTTTCATGCCAAGAGAAAGGCTTGCCACTAATTCAACCATCTTACAGTGGAGGTTCTTCGATGCTTATCTTCTACTTGGAGTAGAATAGGGGGTGCTGTCAGGCGCTGATATGTCTCGATATCAAAAAAAATCTTGATTTAAGATAACATCTTTGAATGCCATATTCTGCAGATCTCTAGGGGTTTTTGAAGATGCCCTATCCATCTCTTGTATTTAGATAAGCAAATGTTGCTTGTCTCTTAGCAACTTGATTACTGGGTAGTTTAGAGAATATCTGTGATAGACTGTCATAGTAGCTAACAAAGAGACATGTTTGCATGACTAGGAGTTTGTTATAACTATCCTAGACCGTTTTAGACGGTTGGTATCAAGAGGTCAGAACTTCACATATTATTTTTAAGTATCTCTAGGTATGATACCATTGGGAAGCATTATCTTTAAACTTGTATCAATATACAAAGATCTATTCAATTGTGGTTAAATATACTCTTAATTATGTATCAATATACCAAGATCAATGCCTATGTAGCCCAATATAATCTTAATATTACGTCCATATGCAAGGGTCAATACCATTGTGGCCAAATATAATCTTAATTTTGTATCAATATACAGAGATCAATACCGATGTAATCCAATACAATCTTATTTTTGCACAATAAACAATGGTCAATACCACTTTATCCAAATAAACTACTAATTTTGTATCAATATACAAAGGTATAAGGGCATATTCAATAATCTGCCCCTTCTTCTTGGACCTTCCTGTTCTATGTCTATATCTCATTTTTCTCAAGCCCATGCACTCCTACATAGGAGAGGAAGAAGGATACAGAAAAGGAAAAGTAGGAATTCCCTGGGGCTAACCTCCAAAACCCATTAAGACAGGACCATTTATCAGCTTGTAGTCTCTTCCCCTAAATATCAGAGTTTTCAGTTATCCTTCAAATAACCAAAAAGAAGGGCAAAGAAACACCCTCCCACTCTCTGGGCATGGGACGTCGCTCACTTAAAGTGACTTCCTGCTGATTTGGGTCATAGTAGACCTGTTTGGGGCCCCAACCCAAATGGGAAAAATGATTAAAAATGTTAGTACAATCCTTTTATGTTCAGTCCTTCTGTTCTCAGCTGTTTAGATGACCTAAGGGGTTTGTAGACAGAAGCTGATCTTGCAGGCTTCACTGAGGTTCCGGCTGGGGTATTGTGTAGAGCTGAACGGTCCCAGGTCCCAGCGACATTGGATTGCAGTGGTGGTTGCAGGCCCCCAATGGAGACAGCTATTGAGGAAGTCTGCCAGGCAGAATCAACTGGATCACTCATCCTCCTTGGTGCCTGATTCTGCTCTCTGCTGAGGATTCCGCTGTCCGCCGTCCCCGGGCTCCCCTAATGGACACTTCAATTCTCCTGGAACGATAAGAACAGAGCCCTGCCCCAATCCCAACCCTAGGACAATTGCCCTCTTTTTTTCTTTTTTTTCTTTTCTGGGAGGGGGATGGGGGTGGCTAGGTAGTACTTCTCCTGAAGCAAATTTGGCCTTCTGACAACATACAAAGCGTTATCTTTCAATCCGGGTTAAAGAAGAAATCATTCTGTCACCTTGGAGCTAAACCAGCTCTAGTGTACATATTTTGAGGTCCCCAAGGAAAATCTGCCTGAATCGAGAAGGCCTTTTGTAAGTAGCCTCCAAACCTAGGTCCCTCCAAATCCCATGTGTGTGTCTCTGAACTCTAATTATTGGGAACAGGGACCTGTGTTTCCCATCTGAAGGGATCAAAGATGTGTTCCACCACTCCTGGATGGAAGTCTTTCTCTATTTAGAGTTTGCCCTGCATCAGGCTGACCCTGAGCTCCAGGATCTGCCCGTTTCTGTCTCCAGTGTGCTGGGAGCTGGGACCAAGGGTGTACTCTTCTTGAATGGTGGGACCAAGAGTATGCACCCTCACCACCCCGCTCCGTATAACTCCAGAATACTAAGACCACCAACTCTACGGTGCTCCCCCCGTCTCCGCTGAAGTCAAAGGCATGGGGCAATACCACAATTCTCTTGTATTTTACCTTAGCTCCATGTCTTCTCTACACCTGGAGGTCTGCAAAACCAGGCCGAATGGCTGTATCCTCTATTCCATTCACAGTGTTTCAGCCCTGCCACCTGCCTTTTTTTTTTTTTTTTTTTTTTAGTTAATAAATTTATTTGTTTGTTGCTTCAGGTTACATCCTTATCATATTGTCCTCTTTTCCCGCTTCCCAGCCCCACCCTCCCATGCTCTACCCCCTGACCCTTCCGTCTTGTTCCTCTGGGTGGTGTGTGCCTGCCTAACAGTCTCTCACCACAGATCAGGAGTCATATGAGGGCCAAGAGCCTCTTCATTCACTGGGGGCCTACGAGGCAGTACTGCCAGTGAAAGGTGTCTCCTTGCTACAGGGAGAATACTAAAAAAAAAAGACCAACAAACACACAAGCCCACAAAAACAAAGAATATTAACAAAAAAAGAGAGGAAAAAGAGAAGGGAAAAGGAAAAAGAAAAAAGAAAAAAAAGAAGGAAAAAGAAAAAGATAAAAAAAAATTATGTCCATGTTCCTTTTGGTGTGTTGGTTGTAGTACAGATATCCTGTACGATACAGTTAAAATCCTACTATAAGTGAATAGATGCCATGTGCATCCTTCTGAGACTGGGTTAGCTCACTCAGGATGAGCTCCTCTCGATCCATCCATTTGGTTGCAAATTGCATGATTTCATTGTTTCTTATAGCTGAGTAATATTCCATTGTATAGATGTACCACAATTTTTTAATCCATTCTTCAGTTGAGGGACATCTGGGTTGTTTCCAATTTCTAGCTATTACAAATAAGGCTGCTATGAACATAGATGAGGAGACTTCCCTATGTCTCCGTGAGAGGTCCTTTGGGTGTATACCCAGAAGTGGTATGGCTGGGTCCTGAGGCAAGGTTATTCCTAGATTTCTAAGATATCGCCAGGCAGACCTCCATAGTGGTTGCACAAGCCTGCACTCCCACCAGCAATGGAGTAGGGTACCCCTTTCTCCACACCCTCGCCAGCATGCACTATCATTTGAGCTCTTTATCTTAGCCATTCTAACAGGTGTTAGGTGGAATCTCAGGGTCGTCTTGAGTTGCATTTCTCTGATGATTAAGGATGTTGAACATTTCTTCAGGTGTCTCTCAGCCCTTAGGGATTCCTCCTTTGTGAATTCTCTATTTTGCTCCATCTCCCATTTTTTGATTGGATTATTTGGTTTCTTGGCATTTAGTTTCTTGAGTTCTTTGTAGATTTTAAATAACAGCCCTCTATCAGATGTGGGGTTGGTGAAGATTTTCTCCCAGTCTGTTGGTTGCCGTATTGTTCGAATGACAGTGTCCTTTGCCTTACAGAAGCTTTTCAGTTTCGTGAGGTCCCATTTATTGATTGTTGACCTCAGGTCCTGAGCTGTTGGTGTTCTGTTCAGGAAGTTGTCACCTGTGCCAATGAGTTCGAGGGTTTCTCCTACTTTTTCTTCTAGTACCTTTAGTGTGGCTGGCCTTATGTTAAGGTCTTTGATCCACTTGGAAATAAGTTTTGTACAAGGTGATAGGTATGGGTCTAATTTCATTCTTTTGCAAGTGGACATCCAGTTGGACCAGCACCATTTGTTGAAGATGCTGTCCTTCTTCCATTGTGCGTTTTTGGCTTCTTTGTCAAAGATTAGTTGGCCATAGGTGTGTGGATCCATGTTTGGGTCTTCAATTCGATTCCATTGATCCACTGGTCTGTTTCTATACCAGTACCATGCTGTTTTTATTACTGTTGCTCTGTAGTACAGCTTGAAATCTGGGATGGTGATACCTCCAGATGTTTTTTCATTGGACAGGATTGATTTAGCTATTCTGGGCTTTTTGTTGTTCCATATGAAGTTGAGAATAGATTTTTCCTGGTCTATAAAGAATTGTGTTGGTATTTTGATAGGAATTGCATTAAATCTATATATTGCTTTTGGTAGGATAGCCTTTTTTTTTATGTTGATGTTATCTATCCATGAGCATGGGAGATCTTTCCATCTTCTAAAGGCCTCTTCCATTTCTTTCTTCAGGGGCTTGAAGTTCTTGTTATATAGGTCCTTTACATGCTTGGTTAGAGTTACCCCAGGTATTTTATGTTGTTTGTGGCTATTATGAAGGGGGTTGTTTCCCTTATTTGTTTCTCGGTATATTTGTTTGTTGTATAAAGAAGGGCTTCTGATTTTTTTTGGGTTAATTTTGTATTCAGCCACCTTGCTGAAGTTGATTATCAGCTGTAAGAGTTCTTTGGTGGAGTTTTTGGGGTCGCTTATGTATACTAACATATCATTTGCGAATACGGATAATTTGACTTCTTCATTTCCAATTTTTATCCCTTTGATCTCCTTTAGTTGTCTTATTGCTCTAGCAAGGACTTCAAGTACTATATTGAAGAGATATGGTGAAAGTGGACATCATTGCCTTGTCCCTGAGTTGAGAGGAAATGCTTCAAGCTTCTCTCCATTTAATTTGATGCTGGCTACTGGCTTGCTGTATATTGCCTTTATTATTTCTAGGTATGGTCCTTGTATGCCCATTCTCTCCAGAATTTTTAGCATGAAGGGGTGTTGAATTTTGTCAAATGCTTTTTCTGCATCTGGTGAGATTATCATGTGGTTTTTTTCTTTCAGCTTGTTTATGTGGTGAATTACATTGATAGACTTTCATATATTGAACCATCCCTGCATTCCAGGGATGAAGCCTACTTGATCATGGTGTATGATACTTTTGATGTGTTGTTGAATTCGGTTTGCTAGTATTTTATTAGATATTTTTGCATCTATGTTCATGAGGGAGATTGGTCTGAAGTTCTCTCTTTGTTGCGTCTTTGTGTGGTTTAGGAATCAGAATGACAGTGGCCTCATAGAATGAGTTTGGCAGTGATCTTTCTATTTCTATGTGGTGGAAGAGTTTGAAAAGTAATGGTGTTAGTTCCTCTTTGAAGGT
>CAJQZJ010000237.1:371895-400896 GCA_907164525.1 Lophiomys imhausi | reverse complement strand
GTTGGGAGATTATTAATGACTGTTTCTATTTCCTTGGGTGTTATTGGGCTGTTTAAGCTGTTAATCTGATTTTGATTTAGTTTTGGTAGGTGGAATTTATCGAGGAAATTGTCCACTTCGCTTAGGTTTTCAAATTTAGTGGAATATAGATTTTTAAAGTAATGCTTGAATATTTTCTGGATCTCCTCAATGTCTGTTGTTATTTCTCCCTTTTCATTGCTGGTTTTGTTGATTTGTGTTCTTTCCCTTTTCCTTTTAGTTAATTTGGCTAGGGGTCTGTCTATTTTGTTGATTTTCTCAAAGAACCAACTCTTGGTTTCATTGATTCTTTGTATAGTTCTTTTTGATTCTAAGTTATTGATTTCAGCCCTAAGTTTGATGATTTCCTGCCTTCTGCTCTTCTTGGGAGTGTTTGTTTCTTTTTTTTCCAATTCACCCAGCTTAGCTGTTAGTTCACTAATATGAGCTGTCACAATTTTCTTTTTGAAAGCACTTAGTGCTGTGAACTTTCCTCATAGCACAGCTTTCAATGTATCCCATAGGTTTGGGTATGTTGTGTCTTCATTGTCGTTGGATTTTAAGAATTCTTTGATTTCCTTCTTTATTTCTTCCCTGACCCAGTGGTCATCCAGTAAGGAGCTGTTCAATTTCCATGTGTGTGTAGGCTTTCTGTTGATTCTTTTGCTGTTGAAGACCAGCTTTATTCCGTGGTGGTCTGATAAGATTCAAGGTGTTATTTCAATTTTCTTGTATCTATTGAGACTATCCTTGTGACCAACTATGTGGTCGATTTTGGAGAAGGTTCCGTGGGGTGCTGAGAAAAAGATGTATTCCTTTGTGTTTGGGTGAAACGTTCTGTAGATATCTGTTAGGTCCATTTGTTTCATGATCTCTTTTAGACTCAATATTTCTCTGTTTGTCTTCTGTCTTGATGATCTGTCCATTGTTGTGAGTGGGGTGTTGAAGTCTCCCACTACTAATGTGTTGTGATCGACGTGCGCTTTAAGTTTTAGAAGTGTTTCTTTTACGAAAGTAGGTGCCTTTGTATTTGGGGCATAGATGTTCAGTATTGAAATTTCCTCTTGATGAATATTCCCTTTAATGAGTATATAGTGCCCTTCTTTGTCTTTCTTCATTAACTTCAGTTGGAAGTCTGTTTTGTTTGATATTAGGATGGCTACTCCAGCTTGCTTCCTGGGTCCATTTGCTTGGAAAACCTTTTCCCAGCCCTTTACTCTGAGGCAGTGTCTATCTTTCGTAGTTAGATGTGTCTCTTGTATACAGCATAAGGAAGGGTCTTGCTTGCTGATCCACTCTGTAAACCTATGTCTTTTTATTGGGGAGTTGAGTCCATTGATGTTGATGGATATTAGTGACCTGGGATTGTTATTTCCCATTAGTTTGGTATAGGTGGTGGTCCTGTGCCTCTTTTGGTTTAGTTGCTGAGGGGTTTCTATTCCCTTTGTTTTCTTGGGTGGAGTTTTCTTCTCTGGGTTGGGATACTCACATCCGTAGTTCCTGTTCTCTTCCCTTGGTTCTCCACTTCCTCTTTTAACTCTGACTGTGTTTTATTTATTGTTTCTATTTCTTTTCATGTCTTGTATGGTTTTGTTCGTTTTGTACATTTCCTTCTCCAGCTTGCTTGTTTTTGTATGAAAATCTTTCATGGCTTTTTCCTTTTCCTGTTCAAGCTCTGTCACCTTGGCTTGGAAATCTTTAATGGTTTTGTTCCTTGTTTTGACTTGTAGAATTGTGGCTTCTTTGAATTCCTTCATAGATTTAAGTTCTTCTTGCAGGGACTCTATCACTTTCCATAATGCAGAATTGTCAACGTTTTTATGTGTTTCTGTTGGTGTGTGGTCATCCGAATTGGATGAGCTAGGATAATTCTGCTTTGTTGGATTCATATTTCCTTGATTTCTATTTTTTTTTTGACCTTTGGCCATTGGATGCGTTTAGCTGTCTGTTTTCTGTGCTTGGAACCACAGTGGATGATTTGGTGCAGGGGACGAGTTACTTGGCTAACTGTCAGTTGCTTAGAGGGGGATTTCAAGGTCACTGTGGTTTTAATCGCCTGAGGCACTGTGAGCTGGTGCAGCCTATTCCCAGTTGGTGAGTAATGGACCAGGATTTTTTCACTGCTCCCAATTCAGACTTCTCTATGTTGCACTCTGAGTTATCAGCCTGTAATGGTTCTGATGGTATGGGCCTGTTTGCCCAGTCACAGATTCTGTGGGCTTTGTTTATCATCACGGAGGCTGACAGGGTCTGGCTCCACACCTAATATGTCTGGATTTTCCAGAATACAGCTATGGTCCCGATTTCTGGTTTCTCACTAGGCTTCTCGCCACAGGGCTGACCTCTGTGCCTGATTCCCTTCCTGTCTGCCCCGCCGCGGGTCCCCCTCCCTGGCTGCTAGGCCGTGGGTACCCCAAGCCCCGGATCCTCTGGCAGCCTGAGTGATCCTCTTGCCCCAGCAGCTCAGCCTTGGGTGCACGGATCCCTGGCCCCGCCCACGCCTGTCTCTCTCCCCAGTTGACCTGCTGTGGGTTCGCAGGCATTTGGCCCTGCCACCCGGGTTCCCTTCCCCCTGCGCTGCCGTAAGTGCGTGGGATTCGGCCCCTCCCGCCCGCCTTTGTGTTCCCAGCTTCCTGAGCTCTGTTGGAACCTCCCGCCCTCTGCTTCGTGAGCAGCTGCGGACCACCCACTGAGCCCTCTGTTTGTTCCTTGCTAAGCCTTCCAGTATCTCGCAAAGTTTTTAAGTGGGTATAAGTTCTACCTGATGTGTGGGGAGCCTAATAGGCCAGCGATCTATGGCCAAGTGGACCCTGATTCTGCCTGCTGTAAGTTGGGATCGATATTACTAGGCGCCTCTCCAAATGGGAGTTCCCGAATCCCGGGTTTAGTGGCTTCCGTGTCTGCGAGAGATGGGGAGAGCCTTGCCCTGGGACTTTTAACAGTCCCTTGGGAGCTGTGAGTGTTCCCGGGGGGGGGGGGTGGTCTAGCCCCTCCGGTTTTTGCACAGTGCCCAATAGCTCTGTGTTTTTTATGGCTCTTTTTTCCCCACGTTCAAAATGCGTCAGTGTAGGTCGCTGCCATCTTCTCTCCCCCCAAGATAGAATTTTAACTATAGCCAAAGAAGGATCTAGAAAAGGGGCAGTGATGAGTCTACCCTGACAGTTGTGAAGCAGTACTAAGATGTTAGGATATGCAAAAGAGATCTGGAGAGAAACAGGGCCAAAGCATGTTCTGCATATGAAGTTTTTTATCATACCTGATGTAGGAAAATATAAAAGAATAAATATTCCAGATTATATCCCCCAAATATAAAATGTTCCATGGTACTACTTTCAACTGTTTCAAGTATTAGTATTTGTTTATTTTTCTGAGTACTACACTTTGAGGTCTTAAAAGGAGCTACTAAGCATATGAAATTAAAAACATTACAATAGGAAAGAAGAAATCTTTCTTAGTGTTCAAGCAGACTAGAGGTTCTCAACCTTCCTAATGCAGTGACACTTTCATATAGTTTTTCATGCTGTAGTGAACCACAACCAAAAATTATTTCATTACTACTTCATAACTAATTTTTCTACTTTTCTGAATCATAATGTAAATATCTGATATGCACAATAGCTGATATGTGACCCCTAAAGGAGTCCCAACCCATGGATTGAAAACCACTGGTATAGGCATTGGTGCATTATTGAACTGTAAAAAACATTTGCATAGACATTTGAAGAATCCACTTAAGCATTTTTGGCACAGTTATTATACTACAAGTAAAAATATTTTCCACTTAATCAATCAGCAATAAAATTTCCCCTTATCATTATTTAAACATATACATCCTTACATAAACATAGTATAAAATATATTACTGCCTGGCTGATATTCCATTTGTTTTCCCATTATTGTATTTAATAACCTATATATTCTTTCCATTTATATAGCTAGAATGTCAGAAATTATGTGATAAAATCAAAGAAACATGGTTGTTTCAAAATTCATGGTATGTATTATTAAATGTTCTCTACAGGATTTGGCTAGCTTCAATTTGTGGCAGGGACTCTCAAGACACATGGTTTGCCATGCTCTCATAAGCAGGGAACATTATATTGGTAACAAGATATTAAAAGTAAAGTGTCTGCCAATGCTTTAGAATAATGCATGCCACTGAGATATAAGCCAGATCATTGTACAGTGTTTGAAATAGTACATGCCAGGATCTGGTTACATGATTTCTGAATCTCTTATCCACCTGGAAATATAAAATAACAGAAGTTGAGGAAAGATCTGAGAAAAAATTGTGAAATGCATTTGACTTTGGAGGGAACTGCTAAATGCTGCTAGACCATCATGTAGCGATCTGAGGTGCCTTCAGATGAAGTGGGGCTGAAATGCTCTCTTTTCAGTTCCAATCTTTAACATCAGTCTCTGCAGTACTGATGGGAAATGCTGAGTTGTGTCCCAGTCTGGTGCAGGAAGAAGTAGACTGGGATCTGGCTTCTTCTAGGAAAATTCCGACTTGATAAAGGTGGTTGGATACTCAAGAAGCAGCCCCTACTTTCTGGCAGGAGGAAGGAGATAAAAAAGGCACAAGGGAAGGGGAGAGGAACATCACATTTGAGCACAGGACTATAAAGCACTCTGTATGTTAATCTTTTGGCAGCATCAGAGGGGCAGAGAGGATTTTGGTGCCTTCCATTCTACGGCCTGGAGTGTGCATTTTCTCACGCAGTGAAAAGACAAGAAGTCATTTCACTGAACAAACTCACAGGGAGGAAGGTCATTAAAATGAAAGAGGAATACTATCACTTTGTTTTGTTTGGATTTATTAATTGTGTGGGATATTACCCTTGTCATATCTACATCTATACTTATATTTATCCTTGTCATATATGGATATATAGCTATATAGATAGTAGATAGATATATAACTAGATAGATAGATAGAGAGATAGATAGATATACATCTCTTTGAAAGCATCAATACACAAAAAAATCATGGCAAATTTTTCTAATGTAATCTTTTTGTATATTTCTTTTTTATCATGCAATAATAGCCAACTTCATTCATAGCATTTAACTATTTGTAGTCTGAGGGTTAAGAAGAATCACATGAATAAGGTCTGCAATCACAAGGGAAAGTCACACATAGCATAAACATGTTTTTCCATAGAGGCATATGAATAATAACAGTGAAATTAAATTCATTTCTATCTGCTACATCTTGTAGGAGCATAGAAACACATTTCAAGAACAATTATGGGTTTGTTTGTTTGTTTGTTTTTGAAACAGAGGTCACAAGACTGGTCTTGTTTTCTTAGAGTTTTTTTTTTTATTTCTTCAAGTTACATCTCAATCACAATCTCCTCCCTATTCCCCCCTCCTGTCCCACCCTCCCACCCTCATCCCCCTCATTCCCCCATTCTTTTACCCTTTTTTTGTAATTTAAGGTATATCTTTTTCCTCCAAACAGCTCCCCCTTTCAGTTCAACAAATGGTTCTATCTCTTATAACAAAATACAATACAAAACAACAGAGACAAACAGGCCACAATTATGAGAGTTATATGGCTTAGCATACATTCCCAATGTCCAGTCCATATGTATTTGGCACCTGACTTTAACATTCTACTATCTAACCATCTCCATGAGTTTAAAGTTCTATATCTAATTCAGCTTTCATACTAACTTGCATCACAACTTTAAAAACATCTTCTAAGATCCAGAACACCCTCTTGATTCCTAAACAACTCAAAATTTAATTATGAGACTCTAGTGATCTATTCTTCAACCACCTCAGAGACCTGAGAGGGATAAATATATCTGATTATCTAGGAAGTGCAGGGCCCGCAGCTTCCAAAACTAATAAATGACATACCAGTGGCTGCCTGGACAGTTCCCATTTTCTCTTCATACATTACAGCATCAATCTTCAGAGTTTTTATAAGCACTCAGAATACCTGTCCCATGACTCCATTGTTGGACTGTGTTCTGACAGATTATGATGTTCTTGAAAGTAGTTTTAATACAAAACTTTCTGACTACTATATTTACTGAATATCAAAAAGTTTATCAAGTATTATGTAACAATTTTGAAGAAAATAATACAGTGGAATTAGCAAATAAAGTTACCTTTATTCACATATATATGGCTATTATTTGCTAAAGTTTATGCAAGTAGAGTTGAAAAATATTTTAGTTCATATATTGCTTCTAGTTAGGAGTTAATCACCTTTTGGAAAAAAAGTTACTAGTGACCATGTAAATTGTCTTATTCAGATCTCATTAATGTACACTATGTGCAATGCTTCCATACTTTGAAATGAGCAGCTGAAACACAGAAGACTTTCAAAATTATGTAAAGATACTTGAAGGTAAATTTCAATATTAAATAAAATGCCAAGTACAAATTCAAAAATTAGCATTGTTGCTGAGAGGTCCTCTTAACATTCATTGTAGTTTAGTGTAATATGTTCAAAATTAAAACCATTGTTCAGAATCACCAGCAAAGAGTGTAACAATGCCACAAATATGCTTATTGGCTTTGAATGTTATTTTACATATACTGCCAGACAAAACCACCCTGTGGATAATGACGACATGTGTTACACTCAGATTATTTTTTCTTTTTTCTTTTTTATGAAAACAAATAAATCTCCAATTTTTATTTTTATTTTTGTCAATTCCTGCTTTTTGATAATTTATTTTTTATTTCTTCAAGTTACATCTCAGTCACAATCCCTTCCCTACTCCACCCTCCTGTCCCACCCTTCCACCCTCTTCCCCTCAACCCCCCCCATTCAATACCCTTTTTTTTAATTTTAAGGTACATCTTTTTCCCCCAACATCTCCCCCTTTCAGTCCAACAAATGGTTCTTTCTCTTATAACAATAAATACAATACAAAACAACAGAAATAAATAGGCCACAATTATGAGAGTTATATGGTTTAGCATGCATTCCCAATGTCCAGTCCATATGTATTTGGCACCTGACTTTAACATTCTACTATCTAACCATCTCCATGAGTTTAAAGTTCTATATCTAACTCAGCTTTCATACTAACTTGCCTCACAATTTTAAAAATGTCTTCTTAGATCCAGAACACCTTCTTGATTCCTAAACAACTCAAAATTTAACTATGAGACTCTAGCTATCTATTCTTCAACTACCTCAGAGACCTGAGAGGGATAAATATATCTGATTATCTAGGAAGTGCAGGGCCCGCAGCTTCCAAAACTAATAAATGACATACCAGTGGCTGCCTGGACAGTTCCCATTTTCTCTCCACACATTACAGCATCAATCTTCAGCCATTTGGCCTTGTTTCTCTGACAGACATTGATTTTAGAGCAAGAATTATGAAGGACTTACCTCCCCTGTCTTGGCAGAGCTAGGCTGACGACTTACCTGGTTCGAAGTTTTGTCCTTTTTGGACAGCAGTCTATCTATAGTTGAAGCAAGGGTATTTTGTTGCCAAGAGATAAGCTTGCCTGGTGATATCTTCAAAAACTTGGAATAGCACTACCTCAAGACCCAGCCATACCATTCCTGGGTATACATCCAAATGATTCCTACCAATTCACAAGGACATCTCCTGATCTATGTTCATAGCAGCTTTATTTGTAATGGCTAGAAACTGGAAACAACCCAGATGTCCCTGAACTGAAGAGTGGATACAAATACTGTTGTACTTCTACACAATGGAATACTACTCAGCTATCAGAAACAAGGAAATTGTTCAATTTACAGCTAAATGGTTGGTACTAGAAAAGCTCATACTGAGTGATCTAACCCAGACCCAGAAAGATGCACATGGCATATATTCTCTTATAACTGGGTTTTACCACATAGTACAAAATAATTATCCTACAACCAACAGAACAAATGGAACAGGAACATAGAAATTTTTCCCCTGTTAGTGGGACACTTTGCCCTACAGGAGCTGTCATTTAGGCCCCCAGTGCAAGAGGAAGCTCTTAGCTCTCATATGACTGCTGAACTGAGAGGGGTGATATGTAGGGACACTCCACATCAGAGGAGTGTGATGAGTGGGAGAGGAAGGAGAAGGTGGGATGGTGGGACTGGGAAGGGTAGAGAAAGGAGACTGATGGAGATATAACTTGAAGTAATAAATAAATATAAAAGAGAGAATAAAAAAAAGATATAAGCTTGCCACTAATTCAAACATCTCACACGGGAAATTCTTCGATGCTCATCATCTACTTGGAGTAGAATAGGGGGTGCTGTCAGGAACTGACGTGTCTCGATATCAAAAAAATCTTAAGTTAAGAAAACATCTTTGAATGCCATATTCTGCAGATCTCTTGGGGATTTTGAAGACGCCCTATCTATCTCTTATATTTAGTTAAGCAAATGTTGCTTCTCTCTTAACAACTTTATTTCTGAGTAGCTTAGAAAATAACTGTGATAGACTGTCATAGTAACTAACAAAATAACATGCTTGCATGACTGTGAGTTTGCATTTCTTAATTATCCTAAACAGTTTATGACGGTTGGTAACAAGAGGCCAAAAATTCACATTTCATGTTTAAGCATTACTAGGTACAATACCTTTAAGAAGCATTACCCTTAATTTTGTATCAATATACAAAGATCAATACTAATGTGGCCAAATATAATCTTAATTTTGTATCAATATACAGAGATCAATACCTATGTAGCCCAATACAATCTTAATTTTGCATCAATATACAAGAGTGAATACCATTGTTGCCAAATATAATCTTAATTTTGTATCAATATACAAAGATCAATACTGATGTAGTCCAATATAGTCTTAATTTTGCATTAGTATACAATGATCAATACCAATTTAGCCAACTATAATGTTAATTTTGTATCATTATACAAAAGTATAAGGGCATATTCAATAATCTGTCCTTTTTTTATTTTTCCTATACTATGTCTATGTCCCATTTTTTCTCAATTCTGTTCAATCCTACATAGGAGAGAAAGAAGGATACAAACCAAAAAAAAAGAGAATTCCCTGGGTCTAACCTCCAGAACCTATTAAACAAGACCATTTAACAGCTTGTAATCTCTCCCCCTAAATAACAAGATTATCTATAACCCATCAAATGACCAAAGGGGTGAGGAAACACTGTCTCCACCTTCTGGGCATGGTATGTCGCTCTCTTAAAATGACTTTCTGCTAATTTGGGACGTAGTAAACCTGTTTGGGGCCCACATAAGAATGGAAAAAAGTTAAAATTTTAATAGAATCATTTGATGTTCAGTCCTTTTGTGCTCAGCTATTTAGATTTCCTCAGAAATTTTTAGACAGAAGCTGATCTTCAGGGCTTTACTGAAGTTCTGGCTGGAGCAGTTTGTGGAGCTGAATGATCTTAGCAATTTTGAGTTGTTGTGGTTGTAGACTTTTGAGGACACAGCTATTGAGGAAGTCTGCAAGGCTGGATTTTCTGGGCCACTTGTCTTCTTTGGTATCTGATCTGTTTGCTGCTGAGGTTTTCCGTTGTCCAGTTGTCCCTGGCTTCCTTGAATGGATGCTTTAAATCTCCTGAAAAGAGAAAAACAGAGCCCTGCCCTAATCCTAACCCTGGGACAATTACCTTTTTTTGGGGGTGGGGGGTCAGCTAATATTTTTCGTGAAGCAAATTTGTTTTGTTTTGTTTTGTTTTACAATATGTAAAGTATTATCTTTCAATCTGGATTAAAGAAGAAATTATTTTGTTCTTTTGGAGCTAAACAAACCTTTAGTATATATATTTTGAGGTCTCAAAGGAGAATTTGTTTGCATTGAGTATGCCTTTTGTAAGTAGCTTTTAAACTTACATCCTTCCAAATTATGTGCCTATCTCTGCATTCTAAGTATTGGGATTAAAAACCTGTGGTTCCCAACTGAAGGGATTAAAGATGTGCTCCACCACCCCTGGATCGAAGTTTTTCTCTATTTAGAGCTTATTTTGTATCAGGCTGACCTTGAGCTCTGAGATCTGCCAGTTTCTGCCTCTAGTGTGTTGGGATTAAGGGTGTATTCTTCACGAATGATGGGATTAAGGGTGTGCACCATCACCACCCTGTCCTTGTAACTCTAGAATTTATAAGGCAACTAATTCTATAATGCTCCTCCTGTCTCTGCTGAAGTTAAAGGCATGGGCTAACACCACGCATTTCATTTATTTTACCTTAACTCTAAGTTTTTTCGACTCTTGGAGGTTTATAAAACCAGGTTGAACAGCTATAACCCATTTACAGTGTTTTAAACCTGTTACCTGTTTTTTTTTTAAATTAATAATTCATTCAGTTGTTGCTTCAGTTTACATCTCCATCACATTGTCCTCATTGCCCCCTTCCCAGACCCGCCCTCCCATCCTCTACTCCCTAACCCTACCATCTTACTCCTCTGGAGTAGAGTGTCCCTACATAACAGTCCCTCACCCCAGTTCAGGAGTTATATGAGGGCCAAGAGCCTATTCATACACTGGGGTCCTACAAGGCAGTACCACCTATGAAAAGTGTCTCATTGCTAGGGACGGAAAACTAAAAAACAGACCAACAAAAAAACAAACCAACAACAACAAACAACAAAAAAAGAAAGAACAAAAGAAAAAAAAGTCTATGTCCATGTTCCCTTTGGTGTGTTGGTTGTAGTACAGATATCCTATACTGTATAGCTAAAATCCGACTATAAGTGAATAGATGCCATGTGCATCCTTCGGAGTCTGGGTTAGCTCACTCAGGATGAGCTTCTCTAGTTCCATCCATTTGGCTGCAAATTGCATAATTTCATTGTTTCTGATAGATGAGTAATATTCCATTGTAGAGATGTACCACAGCTTTTTAATCCATTCTTCAGTTGAGGGACATCTGGGTTGTTTCCAGTTTCTAGCTATTACAAATAAGGCTGATATGAATATAGGTGAGGAGACTTCCTTATGATTCTGTGAGGAGTCATTTGGATGTATACCCAGAAGTGGTATGGATGGGTCCTGAGGCAAAGCTATTCCAAGATTTCTAAGATATCACCATACTGACCTCCATAGTGGTTGCACAAGCCTACATTCCCACCAGCAATGGAGTAGGGTACCCCTTTCTCCACACCCTCGCCAGCATGTGCTGTCATTTGAGTTTTTGATCTTAGCCATTCTGACAGGTGTGAGATGGAATCTCAGAGTCCTCTTGAGTTGCATTTCTCTGATGATTAAGGATGTTGAGCATTTCTTCAGGTGTCTCTCGGCCATTAGGGATTCCTGTTTTGTGAATTCTCTATTTAGCTCTGTCCCCCATTTTTTGATTGGATTATTTGGTTTCCTGGCATTTAATTTCTTGAGTTCTTTGTAGATTTTTGATATTAGCCCTCTGTCAGAAGCGGGTTTGGTGACGATTTTCTCCCAGTCTGTAGGCTGCCATTTTGTTTCAATGACCGTGTCTTTTGTCTTACAGAAGCTTTTCAGTTTCATGAGGTCCCATTTATTGATTGTTGATCTCAAGTCCTGAGCTGTTGGTGTTCTGTTCAGGAAGTTGTCGCCTGTGCCAATGAGTTCGAAGTTTTCTCCCACTTTTTCTTCTAGTAGATTTAGTGTGACCGGCCTTATGTTAAGGTCTTTGATCCACTTGGACTTAAGTTTTGTACAAGGTGATAAGTATGGGTCTAATTTCATTCCTTTGTACGTGGACATCCAGTTGGACCAGCGCCATTTGTTGAAGATGCTGTCCTTCTTCCATTGTGCAGGTTTGGCTTTTTTGTCAAAAATTAGGTGGCCATAGGTGTGTGTATCCTTTTCTGGACCTTCATTTCGATTCCACTGATCTGCTGGTCTGTTTCTATACCAATACCATGCTGTTTTTACTATTATTGCTCTGTAGTACAGCTTGAAATCTGGGATGGTAATACCTCCAGATGTTTTTTTATTGTACAGGATTGATTTAGCTATTCTGGGTTTTTTGTTCTTCCGTATGAAATTGAGAATAGCTCTTTCCAGGTCTATAAAGCATTGTGGTGGTATTTTGATAGGAATTGCATTGAATCTATGTATTGCTTTTGGTAGAATGGCCATTTTTATTATGTTGATCCTACTTATCCATGAGCATGGGAGATCTTTCCATCTTCTAAAGGCCTCTCCCATTTCTTTCTTCAATGGCTTGAAGTTCTTGTTGTACAGGTCCTTTACTTG
Organism: Lophiomys imhausi; assembly: GCA_907164525.1. NCBI lineage: Eukaryota > Metazoa > Chordata > Mammalia > Rodentia > Muridae > Lophiomys > Lophiomys imhausi. The sequence continues at coordinate 388,731 of CAJQZJ010000237.1, read as the reverse complement.
CTTGGTTAGAGTTACCCCCAGGTATTTTATGTCGTTTGTGGCTATTGTGAAGGGAGTTTTTTCCCTTATTTCTTTCTCAGCCCATTTGTTTGTTGTATATAGAAGGGCTTCTGATTTTTTTGAATTAATTTTCTATGCAGCCACCTTGCTGAAGGTTTTTATCAGCTGTAAGAGTTCTCTGGTGGAATTTTTGGGGTCGCTTACGTATACTATCATATCATCTGCAAATAGGGATAATTTGACTTCTTTGTTTGCAATTTGTCTCCCCTTGATCTCTTTTTGTTGTCCTATTGCTCTAGCAAGAACTTCAAGTACTATATTGATGAGATATGATGATAGTGGGCATCCTTGTCTTGTCCCTGAGTTTAGAGGAAATGCTTCATGTTTCTCTCTATTTAATTTGATATTGGCCACTGGCTTGCTGTATATTGCCTTTATTATTTCTAGGTACGGTTCTTGTATGATCGTTCTCTCCAGAACTTTTAGCATGAAGGGGTGTTGGATTTTGTCAAGTGCTTTCTGCATCTAGAGAGATTATCATGTGGTTTTTTTCTTTCATCTTGTTTATATCATGAATTACATTGATAGACTTTTGTATGTTGAACCATCCCTGCATTCCTGGGATGAAGCCCACTTGATCATGGTGTATGATACTTTTGATGTGTTCTTGAATTCGGTTTGTTAGTATTTTATTAAGTATTTTTGCATCTATGTTCATGAAGGAGATTGTTCTAAAGTTCTCTTTCTTTGTTGGGTCTTTCTGTGGTTTAGGAATCAGGGTGACTGTGGCCTCATAGAATGAGTTTAGCAGTGTTCTTTTTGATTCTATTTGGTTGAAGAGTTTGAAGAGTATTGGTGTTATCTCCTCTTTGATGGTCCGGTGAATTCCGTGCTAAAGCCATCTGGCCTTGGGCTTCTTTTGGCTGGGAGATTTTTAATGACTGTTTCTATTTCTATAGGGGTTATTGGGCTGTTTCATCTGTTAATCTGATCTTGATTTAGTTTTGTTAGGTGGAATCTATCGAGAAAATTGTCCATTTCATTTAGGTTTTCAAGTTTAGTGTAATATACATTTTTAAAGTAGGACCCAAATATTCTATGGATTTCCTCAATGTCTGTTGTTATTTCTCCCTTTTCATTTCTGATTTTGTTGATTTTGGTTTTTTCCCTCTGCCTTTTAGTTAATTTGGGTAGGGATCTGTCTATTTTGTTGATTTTCTCAAAGAACTAACTCTTGGTTTCATTGATTCTTTGTACAGTTCTTTTTGTTTCTAAGTTGTTGATTTCAGCCCTACGTTTGATGATCTCCTGCCTTCTTCTCCTCTTGGGAATGTTTGCTTCTTTTTTTTCTCCAATTCCCCCAGTTTAGCTGTTAATTCGCTAATATGAGTTGTCACAATTTTCTTTTTGAAGGCACTTAGTGCTATGAACTTTACTCATAGTACAGCTTTCATTGTGTCCCATAGGTTTGGGTATGTTGTGCCTTCACTGTCGTTGGATATTAAGAAGTCTTTGATTTCCTTCTTTATTTCTTCCCTGACCCAGTAGTCATCTAGTAAAGAGTTGTTCCATTTCCATGTGTGTGTAGGCTTTCTGTTGATTCTTTTGCTGTTGAAGACCAGCTTTATTCCATGGTGGTCTGACAAGATACAAGGGGTTATTTCAATTTTCTTGTATTTGTTGAGACTACCTTTGTGTCCAACTATATGGTCAATTTTGGAGAAGGATCCATGAATTGCTGAGAAGATGGTGTATTCCTTTGTGTTTGGGTGAAATGTTTTTTAGATATCTGTTAGGTCCATTTGGTTCATGATCTCTGTTAAACTCATTATTTCTCTGTTTGGCTTCTGTCTTGATGATCTTTCCATTGTTGTGAGTGGGGTGTTGAAGTCTCCCACTACTAATGTTTTGTGATCGACGTGCAATTTAAGTTTTAGAAGCGTTTCTTTTACAAATGTAGGTGCCTTTGTATTTGGGGCATAGATTTTCAATATTGAGATATCCTCTTGATGAATATTCCCTTTATGAGTATGTAATGGCCTTCTCTTTTTTTTTTTTTATTAACTTCAGTTGGAAGTCTATTTTGTTTGATATTAGGATGGCTACTCCAGCTCACTTTCTGGGTCCATTTGTTTGGAAAACCTTTTCCCACCCTTTACTCTGAGATAGTGTCTATCATTGATTGTGAGATGTGTTTCTTGTATGCAGCAAAAATACGGGTCTTGTTTATAGAACCAATCTGTAAGCCTGTGTCTTTTTATTGGGGAGTTTAGTCCATTGATGTTGATAGATATTAGTGACCAGGGGTTGTTATTTCCCATTATTTTGGTATAGGTGATCATCCTGTGCCTCTTTTGGTTTAGTTGCTGTGGAGTTTTCTATTTCTTCTGTTTTCTTGGGTGTAGTTTTCTTCTCTGGGTTGGAATTTTCCTTCTAGGATCTTCTGTAGGGCTGGGTTTGTGGTTAGATATTGTTTAAATTTGATTTTGTCATGGAATATCTTGTTTTCTCCATCTATATTGATAGAGAGTTTTGCTGGGTATAGTATTCTGGCTGGGCACCTATGTCCTCTCAGGGCTTGTAGGACATCTGTCTAGGTCCTTCTAGCTTTTTAAGTTTCTGAGGAGAAGTCAGATGTAATTCTGAAGGGTCTGCCATTGTATGTGACTTGGCCTTTTTCTCTTACAGCTTTTAGTATCTGCTGCTGCCGAACCCCCGGTGTGCACGCTGCTGCTGGGACTCCCATGGTCTGCAACCTTTTCTAAATTGCTATAAGGTCCGCATGGGGTGTGGGTTGCCTAGTAGGCTGGTGAGTGATCCTGTGTGGGGTCCGAATCTGCCCGCTGAGTTTTATAGTCGATCTTACCAGGCATCTCTCCCGATGGGAGTTCTCGATTCCTGGATTCAGCGGCTTCTGTGTCTGAGAGAGGTGGGGGGAGAGCCTTGCCCAGGGACTTTTAATGGTCCCTTGGGAACTGGATGAGACCCCGGCGGGTCTAGTCCCTCAGATTTTTGGACAGCGTCCAACAACTCTGTGCTTTTATGGCTGTTTTCCCCAAGTTCAAAATGCATCTGCGCAGGCCACTGCCATCTTGGATCGTGTATATTAGTATTGTAGATACAGACCCTTTGTGTACAATTAAGTTCAATTTCAACCTAGACATCACAAAGTAATTTCTTACTGGGGAAACTGTATTGAAATTGAGAGTCTGGTTGCACAAGCTAATTGAACTTGCAGGAAGACTGAACACCAAGACCATTTAGTCTTGACTTTGTACCTTGGTAACTAAGTGCCAGAGTGAAACACTCAGTCTTGGAACCTCCAGGCTTAAGTGTATGAAAGTTTAGAGCACCAGTATGGTTTAGTCAGTTGATACATAAACTAAATGGAGTTTTCTATTGTGACTTCCAAGTCCCACCCTCATAACACCCACTTCATGGTGTAATTTATCTCCATGGAGATCAAGGTTGATAAAATAAGCACTCAGAGATTTGGCCAGGATGCTAGCATCAAAACTCTCTAAAACTTGTGGAATATATGAACAAGAGGAAAAGTTGACATAGTCTTCTAAAATATGAATAGTATTGAGCAGGGAAATCTTTCAATTTGGAAAAAATTTTTTTTAGATATTTCACGTTGTCCCCAAGAAAAATAAGCTGTGATTTCCTAAACTTTAACATACCCCATCTTCTTTCATCCACATACTGCAAAGAAAGCATTGTGCTTTTTATGTGTAAATTACCTGTCTTTTATTTTCACACTGTCTTAACACAAGGTCCCCTTTAATGTTGTAGCTAGAAAGGTTTGGGTGTTGGAAATTTGACTATCTGTTCTTCAAAAAGTCATTTAGGGATCTTTCTATGCAATTCTCATTAATGACAAACACATGTATCTAAAGCAGTGTGCAAGCTCCAAAGAATGTAAGAGCTGAAAGTATACTGAGGGCTGGCCATCCTGTCAATAATTGAGTCTTCTAGGTCATGAGAGATTCACCCCTGCAAAATTCAGGGCCGAATTTTCCAAATGCTCAGGCCTACCCTACAATTACTCAATGCAAATCTTCAGTTGTCTTCCCAACTGAATACAAGTGATCCAATAAATTAAAAACTCTTAAATTTTTATATATCATATGTCAAATATATTGTTTAGTCCAGTCAAGAACACTACAAACATAATGGCAACCCAATAGTATAATTAATCATCTACAAATTATATGCAACTTCCTCATATCAAATTGAAAACTATTTATTTCCATATTGCTCCCACAGTTTTATGTAAAATTAAAACTCTGCCCCCCAAAAACACTCTCTGCCTGATTATATAAAATTCTTTTGTGTGTATAGCTTTCATTAATATAACCTTGTGGGAAGAGGAGTCTACTTAGATACCTGTAAAACTATGAAGCATTGCTTATTCAGACCTTTGATTAAAGCAATACTTTCAGTTGGAGCTTTATATTCTACTGGAGAACTGAACAAAATCCTTGCGACTTAGTTATGCAACATTACTCAGTTTAACTGGCACTTTATGTTCTCTCATGTTCAAATGCAAATAGCAAAAGAACATTCCTCATCCATCGCAAGATACAGACTGTATTTTGTTAGGATAGTCATCTGGTTATGTCCCATTCAGCTCAGCCCCATTAAGTTTTTGGGCCTGGGATTGCTGCCTGCTGTGTGGATTAATGTGTCAGTATCCCCCCCCCCACCCCTTAGTTTATAGTCACTTTTCAGGAATGAAATGATCATTCAGAAAGTTGGTTTCGGTTTATGAACTGTTAAACCTATGGTCGATCTGATATGGCGAAAGCATAGTTGTTATCAGTAGAAACACCCGTCTGCAGACATTTGATACTGTGTTTTAAAACCTGAAGATCCATTTTCTTTCCTAAGTTCTCATCTGCATTATCTCAAGTCTTATACCTGAGCTCGCCTAGGACATAAAGGAATGCTTCTCCACCTAACATCAACATTTTTACTTTGTTTGTTGGACTACAGCACATGCTCAATTTTCCCTTTTCCTGCAGTCTTAACCACCATATGCTTGGTTATAAATTCCACGCAGATAAGCAAATGCAATGGGATGAAAGGGAGGAATTTCTTGGTTGGTTTTTATCATTGAGGTCTTTGTGTATGCGTGTACCTGTCTGTAGGTATATCTCCCAGACTTTCTTAATGTTTTTTGATGAAAGGTGCCCAATTGATAGTTCTGGAATTTAACAGTCTGTAGTATACAGACTATGTTTAGCAACCTGGGAAAGCATAAGTCATAACTATCAGCAAACAATATTTTCTGGACTGCATTGTAGTGTCTCAGCTAGTTTAGGCTTAATCCCTTTAGATATTGAATAACTTATTAGAACAAAACACTGCTGCCATAAATGGAAGAAATTTTAAGCAAATACATACAGGGTTTTCAATTTATTGTCTGGTTATGTGGTCTGCCAGTGTCTAGCTCTTGGCGGACATTAAGCACATTATGATATTTTCTTAGGGAGCTACTTTTTTGGCTAACATGTTGTTTCTGTGTCAGTTACAAATACAAATGAATACTAAGCCAAAACCCACAAATTTCTTTATTAAACTTCCCTGCTGAAACAGAGCAAGTAAGGGTAAAACTGGAATTCGTGATGAGTTTGTTTGCCATCTGTTTATTATATATAAATATGCCACATATTGAAGCAATACTCATTTTTATGCACATGGCTCACATGTGACTTTGTAAGTTGTCTATTTTTAATTAAAATTAATTCAATTTAGGGCTTACAAATTCTAGAAGAGTTTTAAAATGGTTTATAGAGTGAAAGAGTCTTTTAAGTATGAATTGTGTTAATGTCTAAAGGACTCTTTAACTGCCATATATTTCTATTTATTTATTTATTTTTTTATGTTTATTGATTACTTCAAGTTACATCTCCATCACAGTACCCTCTATCCACCCCTCCCAGTCCCGTCCTCCCACCGTCTACCTCCTATCCCTTCCATCCTACTCCTACAGAGTGGAGTGTCCCTATATATCAGTTCCCTGCTCCAGTTCAGCAGTCATATGAGGGCCAAGAGCTTCCTCATACACTGGGGGTCTACAAGGCAGCACTGCTAGGGTAAAGTGTCTCATTAACAGGTAACAACATCTGTGTTCCTATTCCTTTTGGTGCACTATTTGTAGTATAGTTATCCTGTACTATATGACTAAAATCTGACCATAAGTGAATATATACCATGTGCATCCTTCTTGGTCTGGGTTAGCTCACTCAGTAAAAGCTTCTCTAGTTCCATCCATTTGGCTGCAAATTGCATGATTTCATTGTTTCTGATGACTGAGTAGTAATCTATTGTGTAGATATACCACATTTTTTAATCCATTCTTTGGTTGAGGGACATCTGGGTTGTTTCCAGTTTCTAGCTATTACAAATAAGGGTGCTAATAACATAGATGAGGGAATATCCTTGTGGTTTGGTGAGGAATCATTTGGATGCATACCCAGAAATGGTATGGCTGGGTCTTCAACAAATGGTGCTGGTCTAACTGGATGTCAACATGTAAAAGAATGAAATTAGACCCATACTTATCACTTTGCACAAAACTTAAAGTCCAAGTGGATCAAAGACCCTAACATTAGCCTGACACACTAAATCTATTAGAAGAGAAAGTGGGGAAAACCCTCAAACTCATCAGCACAGGTGAAAACTTCCTGAACAGAACACCAAAAGCTCAGGCTCTAAGACCAACAATCAATAAGTGGGACCTCATGAAACTGAAAAGCTTCTGTAAGGCAAAAGACACTGTTATTTGAACAAAATGACAACCTACAGATTGGGAAAAGATCTTCACCAACCCCACATCTGACAGAGGGCTAATATACAAAATTTACAAAGAACTCAAGAAATTAAATGCCAAGAAACCAAATAATCCAATCAAAAAATGGGGAACAGAGCCATTTATTTTTACAAACTTACTCCAAGGTCCCAGATCCCAGATCACTGTTTTCTACTTTTTTTTAACCGTTTGTTACACCCTGCACCACCCTTCACACCTCCTCATTCAATGCTTTTTCTTGGTCCAACTGACCCTGCTTCACCTTTTCTGTTGTAATTCTAACTTAAATCTTCTATACAATGGAAAACATCACTAGCATGTGTTTCTTCTACATGTCTCTTAAATGTAAGGCAGCTTTACAAACTCAATGAATTTATGTAGTTATGTGTATCTCGTAGTGTTACCTGTCCCTTCCTGTCCCAACTGCCATTCTGTGCTTATTCCCTAGATTTACTGTAAGATTTTAAATTGCTTTGAGAAATGAGCCATCAGTTTTCACTGAACTGATATTTTTGGGCCGTGATTCAGTGGGCCTTAAATCCTCTAAATTAGCAAATAGTTTTCAGGGAAGTAGACTACCATCAGATCCTCATTGGCAGCATCTACAATTTTCTAATGAGCATTGGCTGCTATTTGAAAACAACAGCCCTGTCTCTCTGTTTCCATTTAGCAGCAAAATCCTTAGTCTTCATCATTCTCAAACTCACATTTGTTTTTTCAAATTTTTCCACATTCCTGATATCAGCCATTTCCTGTCATCAGCCACTTCCTGTCTATTTTAATATATTTTAGAGCACCCTTGTAGATATTGGATTTTTCTGCATCTTCAGTGTGGGTTAAATTCTTCTTTTCATTTTTAATCTTCATAGAAAAGTTCTGCTCCATTGGCTTTTGGTTTGGGTTACAAATAGTATTCCCTGTCACTGAGAGCTGATAGTACACGACAGTAAATGGGAATGTCCAAACACTGTAATGAAGTTTTGATAAGTGCAAGATGCAAAATGTATGAGAGAGTGGAAAGTTATAAGGAAGAGAAATATGAACTCTGCTTGGAAGTATCAAGGAGAAGCTCCAGAACCAGATAAAACAAGGGGCAAAGAGAATTTCAGTAAAACACACAGTACGCACAAAGTCCTGGAGGCAGGAAGGAGCCCAGCATGAAGAAAACAAGAAATTCTGTACCTTTGAAGCATGTGGGATAAGTTTGAGAACAGAGACATGGCCAGAGAATTGAAATGTTGCTAGTCAGTAGGAAAGATGATGTAATTGGTTACACATTCTAAAATATTAATCTCTCCTCCCACCCATAGTGTGTGTGTGTTTGTGTGTCAGTGTGTGCTTGTGCGTTATGTGCATACCCTCAACTATGTTCCTCCTTTGATTTTTTTACTTTGTTTTTGAGACAGGGCCTCTCACTTACCTGAATATTAATCATTGGCTAGAGTGTTTAAGGAGCCCAGGCTGCTTGTCTCTGTTTCCCAGTGCATGCTAAGTCCAGGTTTTTACACACCAGAGATCATACATAACTCAGGTCCTCAGGCTAATGTTGAAAGCTCCTTTTTCCCCAAGGCATCTCCCTAGCCCCCTACATAGTTTATCTTGGCATTGAAGTTTAATCTAAATGAAAAGAAATGGCATTATTCAGCAAAACTGGACAAAACGTCAAGGCATTGAAGAGGAAATAGCAATTTTTAAGGTTAGGAGCTAACCATTTTTCTATCCTGGATGAAGGAAGATATTTAGAGTGCAAAAATTAACAGAAAAGATAAGAATTCTAGTGATAAATGTTCAAAGTCATTGAAACAGTGGACACATGAATCCAGAACACTGAGCTCAGTGCTCAGAGTTGATAAGTCTCAGCTTATATATGTAGAGATACCACAGGATTATAAAATAACATACATGTGCTGTTCTGATGCATTGTATGGCATGCAGTCTATGGCCAATGTGGAAAGAAAGAAGAAAAAGTCACTGAAATTTAAGATTGAGGAACTGAGAAATCTGAAGTCTAATTTTTATTAAGTTCTGGCTTGTATATTTAATAGAGTAGGGGTATTAGAAAGAAGTCAAAATCACTGTATTCACAACGAACACATGTAAAAGAGACATGTTACATTTGGAGGAAGAGAGGAGACAGCATTGGAGCCCAGGGGACTAATGGGAAGGAATGTAGGGGGAAAACAATAGCCTAACCTTTATGGAATAGGAATCTTGCATAGAACTTGCTCTGTGTAACATCAATAGTGTGTTAAGGGGTAAGAAGAAAAATTCCATATTTATAAGGAGAATAGATTTCAAGGGCATCCTCAGTGTTTGGACAGGAGAGATTAGGTGAAAAAGTTGGGAATTGAAAGCCCTAAAGACTTCATCATTCACAGTACTGGGTAGTGGAGCATTGGAAGCTGTAGTACAGGTAGATTTGACCAAGGGAGAAGGTCTTGGTGAATTCAAAGAAAGCAAAGTAAATCATTCAAAAAATAAATTCTGAGCATCTCCAATATGCCTCACATAATTCAGGACCACAAGGTTACTGCATTCTTTCTTTTGTATTTTTCTTATGTCTAGATTTATGCTCAGTCACAACTTTTCAATTAATTCCATCATCTGTCTGTCTATCTATATACTTTATTTATCTATCATCTATCAATCAATCATGTATTTATCTAACATCTAATCTATCCATCACCTATGTGTATAGGTCTCATATATATATGAGACAGGATCTCATGGTGTTTCCATGGTACTTATTTTGTAGCTTAGTTTGAAGTTCACCTGAAGCTCCTGGACATCTTTCTTCCTCTGGAGTTCTGGATGTCCAGCCCTGTACCACCATGCCTAGTTTCATCTTTTTAAAAGATATTTTGATGCATTACAAACAGCTAGGATGTAGCAGACACCCAGTCTCTGTGCAGATAGGATATGAATTTTCTCTTCTCTACATGTGAAGATTTCCCCACTACCAGTAAAGTTCTAAAACATTTTCCTGGGTTTGACTTGAAATTATCCTTTACAAATTTGTCCCTCTGATAAACCTAGGCTCATGTTGAGGGGGGAATTAGAAATGAAGAACTATGTATTGCTAGACACCTTATAGGAATCTCTGCATATTTTTTAATAACACTATATATTTAAAATAGTCCTATTAACAATTAGAGAAGTTTTTTTCATTAATGGTGCTTACTCTTCCTGGTTTTGCTTTCCTTGAGAAGTTGACTAAATCCATAGGCAGTTATGTAAAATCTAGGTACCACGTTCAGCCCTACTCTGTGGTTCCTGCTACAAGCAAGTTCTAGGCTTCTACTGTAACACTGGAGAAACAGGCCTGACTTTGAGTCCTACCATTGTAACTCTTGGCTTTTATCACTGTTTTTCAAGCTTCATTTAGCTCCATTTATCTACAGAGCCCACTGTTGCTGTAATAGGTATGGGAAAATAATTCTAGTTGCATATTCTAAATTCATTAAGTAAACATGTATAATGGAAACAAGCAACACATTAAGTCTGGTCCTACTACAGGCCCGGTGAACAATAAAATACTCACTTAATGAACTTCCAATGTTAAGAAGCACATTCAACCCTGGAAATCTATATTTCATGGTGGCTTTGCCATGATTGGCTGCTGTTGAACTCTTGATAATTGCTTATGATGACTTAATCAACCTGTGTGTTCCAACTCTGTGAATTTGGAAACACAAATGCAGAAGATCAATTCATTGATACCATTATTGTCAATTACAACACAAACGTTTAATGTTCTGCTTGGAACACTTTAATAAGGCTCCAAAAATTAAAGAGCTGAGAAATTGACATTTGAGGTGGAAGCTCATTGTATTTTAGAAGTTAATTCCAGGCAGCCTACTGATTTAAAGCAGGCTTAGACCTATATTTTGTTTGGCTTTGGTGTTTTAAAAACAGCATATACTTGACTGTCTTTAAGTATGCCCATGTCCTCTGGTTCTCTACTTTCCTCAGTCCTTTTGCTTGTCATACAGAGGGTAGAATCATTTAGCCACTGGAAGTTGCTTACATGTATAACAGTTAGTTCTTAAAAAAAAAAGACAGAAAGAAAAAGAAGAAACTTATAGACACTGTAGCATTTTAACAGAAAGACAACACGAGTTAAAATTCTTGAAGTTTGACTGAAGAGTCTGGAGAGATGCCTCAGCAGTTAAGAGCTTTGTCCCTTTTGAGGAAGACACAGGTATGATTCCTTTTTTTTCTTCACACCTTTCTTTTATTGAAAATTGATTTTTTTTTTACTTTTTATTTTTTTATTTATTTTTTCCTTTATTTTTAATTTCTTCAAGTTACATCTCAATTGCAGTCCCCTCTCTATTGCCCCTCCAGGCCCATTCTCCCACCCTCAAATCCCCATCCTCTTCCCTTTTTTTTCTTTTAAGTTTAAGGTATATCTTATTTCCCACTACAGTTTCCCCTTTCAGTCCAACAAATGGCTCTTTCTCCTATAATAATAAATACAATACAAAACAACAGAGGTAGTTAGGCCACAGTTATGAGGGTTATATAGCTTAACGTACATTCCCAATGTCCAGTCCATATGTATTTGGTACATGACTTTAACATTCTACTATCTAACCATCTCCATGAGTTTAAAGTTCTATATCTGACTCAACATTCATACTAACTTGCAGCACAATTTTAAAAGCACATTAACATATGTATAAAACCACGGAAGTCGGAAATTTGGATTGAAAGGGAGAGTTGTTGGGGGGAAAAAAGAAATACCTTAAACTTAAAAAAAAAGAAGGGAAGAGGATGGGGGTTTGAGGGGGAGGAGGGTGGAAGGGTGGAACTGGAGGGGGGAGTAGGGAGGGGATTGTGATTGATATGTAACTTGAAGAAATAAAAAAATAAATTATTAAAAAAAAAAACAAATAAGGCTGCTATAAACATAGATGAGGAAACTTCCTTATGATTCTGTGAAGAGACATTTGGGTGTATACCCAGAAGTGGTATGGCTGGGTTCTGTGGCAGAGCTATTCCAAGTTTTCTAAGATATCGCCAGACTGACCTCCATAGTAGTTGCACAAGCCTGCATTCCCACCAGCAATGGAGTAGGGTACCCCCTTCTCCACACCCTCGCCAGCATGTGCTGTCATTTGAGTTTTTGATTTTAGCCATTCTGACAGGTGTGAGATGGAATCTCAGAGTCGTCTTGAGTTGCATTTCTCTGATGATTAAGGAGTTGAGCATTTCCTCAAGTGTCTCTCAGCGATTAGGGAGTCCTCCTTTGTGAATTTTCTATTTAGCTCTGTCCCCCATTTTTTGATTGGATTATTTGGTTTCTTGGCATTTAATTTCTTGAGTTCTTTGTAGATTTTAGATATTAGCCCTCTGTCAGATGTGGGGATATTCGATTCGATTCCTTTGATCTACTGGTCTGTTTCTATACCAATACTATGCTGTTTTTACAACTATTGCTCTGTAGTACAGCTTGAAATCTGGGATGGTAATACCTCCAGATGTTTTTTTTTTTTAATTGTACAGGATTGATTTAGCTATTCTTGGCTTTTTGTTGTTCCATATGAAATTGAGAATAGCTCTTTCCAAGTCTATAAAAAATTGTGTTGTTATTTTGATAGGAACTGCATTGAATCTATATATTGCTTTTGGTAGGATGGCCATTTTTACTATGTTGATCCTACCTATCCATGAGCATGGGAGATCTTTCCTTCTTCTAAAGGCCTCTTCCATTTCTTTCTTCAAGGGCTTGAAGTTTTTGTTGTACAGGTCCTTTACTTGCTTGGTTAGAGTTACCCCCAGGTATATTATGTCGTTTGTGGCTATTGTGAAGGGGGTTGTTTCCCTTATTTCTTTCTCACCCATATGTTTGTTGTATAAAGAAGGACTTCTGATTTTTTTGAGTTAATTTTGTATCCAGCCACTTTGCTGAAGGTGTTTATCAGCTGTAAGAGTTCTCTGGTGGAATTTTTGGGGTCGCTTATGTATACTATCATATCATCTGCAAATAGGGATAATTTAACTTCTTCGTTTCCAATGTTTAACCCTTTGATCTCCTTTAGTTGTCTTATTGCTCTAGCAAGAACTTCAAGTACTATATTGAAGAGATATGGTGAAAGTGGACATCCTTGGATTATCCCTGAATTTAGAGGAAATGATTCAAGTTTCTCTCCATTTATTTTGATGTTGGCCACTGGCCTGCTGTATATTGCCTTTATTATTTCTAGGTACGGCCATTGTATGCCCGTTCTCTCCAGAACTTTTAGCATGAAGGGGTGTTGGATTTTGTCAAATGCTTTTTCTGCATCTAGTGAGATTATCATGTATTTTTTTTTCTTTCATCTTGTTTATATGGTGAATGTCGTTGATAGACTTTCATATGTTGAACCATCCTTGCATCCCTGGGATGAACCCTACTTGATCATGGTGTATGATACTTTTGATGTGTTCATGAATTCGGTTTGCTAGTATTTTATTAACTATTTTTGCATCTATGTTCATGGGGGAGATTGGTCTGAAGTTCTCTTTCTTTGTGTGGTTTAGGAATCAGGGTGATTGTGTCCTCGTAGATTGAGTTTGGCAATGTTCTTTCAGATTCTATTTTGTGAAAGAGTTTGAAAAGTATTGGTGTTAACTCCTCTTTGAAGGTCTGGTAGAATTCCATGCTAAAGCCATCTGGCCCTGGGCTTTTTTTTGGTTGGGAGATTTTTAATAACTGTTTCTATGTCCTTATGGGATATAGGGCTGTTTAATCTGTTTATCTGATCTTCCTTTAGCTTCGGTAGGTGGAATCTATCAAGAAAATTGTCCTTTTCACTTAAGTTTTTAAATTTGGTGGAGTATAGATTTTTAAAGTAGGATCCAAATATTCTCTAGATTTCCTCAATGTCTGTTGTTATTTCTCCTTTTTCATTTCTGATTTTATTGATTTGTATTTTCTCCCACTGTCTTTTAGTTAATTTGGCTAAGGGTCTGTCTATTTTGTTGATTTCCTTGAAGAACTAACTCTTGGTTTCATTGATTCTTTGTATAGTTCTTTTTGTTTCTAAGTTGTTGATTTCAGCCCTAAGTTTGATGATCTCCTGCCTTCTGCTCCTCTTGGGAGTGTTTGCTTCTTTTTTTTTTTTTTTCCAATTCACCCAGTTTAGCTGTTAATTTGCTAATATGAGCTGTCATAATCTTCTTTTTGAACTCACTTAGTGCTGTGAACTTTCCTCGTAGCACAGCTTTCATTGTGTCCCATAGGTTTGGGTAGGTTGTGTCTTCATTTTCCTTGGATTTTAAAAAGTCTTTGATTTCCTTCTTTATTTCTTCCCTGACCCAGTGGTCCTCTAGTAAAGAGTTGTTCAATTTCCATGTGAGTGTGGAATTTCTGTTGATTCTTTTTTTTTTTTTTTTTTTTTTTGGTTTTTCGAGACAGAGTTTCTCTGTGTTGTTCTGGCTGTCCTGGACTCACTTTGTAGACCAGGCTGGCCTCGAACTCACAAAGATTCGCCTCCGTCTGCCTCCCAAGTGCCAGGATTAAAGGCATGTGCCACCACCGCCCGGCTCTGTTGATTCTTTTGCTCCTGACGTCCAGCTTTATTCCATGGTTGTCTGATAAGATACAAGGGGTTATTTCAATTTTCTTGTATCTGTTGAGGCTATCTTTGTGTCCAAGTATATGGTCGATTTTGGAGAAGGATCCATGAGGTGCTGAGAAGAAGGTGTATTCTTTTGTGTTTGGGTGAAACGTTCTGTAGATATCTGTTAGGTCCATTTGGTTCATGATCTCTATTAGACTCATTATTTCTGTTTGGCTTCTGTCTTGATGATCTTTCTATTGTTGTGAGTGGGGTGTTGATGTCTCCCACTATTAAAGTGTTTGGATCAATGTGAGATTTAAGTTTTAGAAGCGTTTCTTTTATAAATGTAGGTGACTTTGTATTGGGGGCATAGATGTTCAATATTGAGATGTCCTCTTGGTGTATATTTCCTTTAATGAGTATGTAATGCCCTTCTCTGTCTTTTTTTATTAACTTCAATTGGAAGTCTATTTTGTTTGATATTAGGGTGGCTACTCCAGCTTGTTTCCTGGGACCATTTGCTTGGAAAACCTTTTCCCAGCCCTTTACTCTGAGGTAGTGTTTATCTTCAATAGTGAGATGTGTTTCTTGTATACAGCAAAAAGATGGGTCTTGTTTACGGATCCAGTCTGTAAATCTGTGTCTTTTTATTGGCGAGTTGAGCCCATTGATGTTGATGGATATTAGTGACCAGGGGTTGTTATTTCCCATTATTTTGGTATAGCTGATTGTCTTGTGTTTCTTTTTGTTTAGTTGTTGTGGAGGTTTCTATTTCCTCTGTTTTCTTGGGTGTAGTTATCTTCTCTGTGTTGGAATTTTCCTTCTAGGATCTTGTATAAGGCTGGGTTTGTGAGGAGATATTGTTTGAATTTGATTTTGTCATGGAATATCTTGTTTTCTCCATCTATGTTGATAGAGAGTTTTTCTGGGTATAGTAGTCTGGCTGGGCACCTATGTTCTCTCAGGGCTTGTAGGACATCTGTCCAGGCCCTTCTAGCTTTTAAAGTTTCTGAGGAGAAGTCAGGTGTGATTCTGATGGGTCTGCCATTGTATGTGACTTGGCCTTTTTCTTTACAGCTTTTAATATCCTTTCTTTGTTCTCTACATTTGGAGTTCCTATTATTATGTGGCGAGAGGGGTTTCTTTTGTGATCTAATCTGTTCGGTGTTCTGTAAGCCTCTTGGATTTTTACTGGCATCTCTTTCTTTAGGTTTGGGAAGTTTTCTTCTATGATTTTGTTGAAGGTATTTCCTGGACTATGGAGTCGGGAGTCTTCTCTTTCCTCTATGCCTATTATTCTTAGGTTCCGTCTTTTCATTGAGTCCTTGATTTCTTGGATGCTGGGGGTGAGAGATTTTTTTAGCTTTCTCATTTTCTTTGGATGTTGTACTGATTTCTTCCATTCAATCTTCCATGCCTGAGATCCTGTCTTCCATCTCTTGCATCCTATTTTTGATACTCACATCCATAGTTCCTATTCTTTTCCCTTGATTCACCATTTCCTCTTTTAACTCTGACTGTGTTTTCTTTATTGTTTCCACTTCTGTTTTCATGTCTTGAATGGTATTGTTCGTTTTGTACATTTCCTTTTCCAGTTTGCTTGTTTTTGCCTGGAAATCTTTTATTGCTCTGTACTTTTCCTGTTCAAGCTGAGTCACCTTGGCTTGGATCTCTTTAATGGTGTTATTCGTTTTTTTGACTTGTAAAATTGTGGCTTCTTTGAATTCCTTCATATTTTTAAGTTCTTCTTGAAGGGACTCTGTCACTTTCCATAATGTAGAATTGTCATCGTTATCATGTTTATCAGTTGTGGTGAGGTGGTTCAGGTTTGACAGAATAGCGTTGCTTTATTTGTTGGAGACATTTCGCTCTGTTTTTTTTTTTTTTTTTTTTTTGTCTTGGGCCTCTTTCCATGTGGAATTTTTTCGACGTCTTCTGGACTTGGGTCCAAAGGGGGTGCTTTGGTGGAGGATTTGAGTTTTGAGTTGCCTTACTCCACCTCTACAAGGTGAGTCATTCAGCCCCACCTCCTAGGTAGAGACCTAACTAATCCAGGAGGTGGAGCTGTGCACAGGTAAGCTCTGGTTCCCCGCTGGAAGGGCATATACTAGCACAAAAGTCCCATATATGACAGTTTCAAATATCTCGCAGTTTGCCCGGGGTTGGTTCCTGTAGCTGGTCAATCTGCCCTTCAGCAAAAAAATCAACAGAAAGCCTACATGCACATGGAAATTGAACAACTTTTTACTTGATGACTATTGGGTCAGGAAAGAAATAAAGAAGAAAATCAAAGACTTCTTAAAATCCAATGAAAATGAAGACAAATCATACCCAAAACTGTGGGACACAATGAAAGCTGTGCTATGATGAAAGTTGATAGCAGTAAGTGCCTTCAAAAAGAAAATTGTGACAGCTCATATTAGCAAATTAACAGCTAAACTGGGTGAATTGGAAAAAAAAGAAGCAAACACT